>PVJX010001840.1:64417-87279 GCA_004027295.1 Dolichotis patagonum
CTTCCAGCATGGCATGGGTCTCAGGAGACGCTCTTGCTTCTGGTTTCCCCACCCTGGGGTGGCCACAACTCCCCAGACCACAGTCACTTTCCAGGGCAGCAGGCTGCTTACTGGTTGGCTCGGCCCCCTAAGTTCCAGCATGGCCCGGATCTCAGGAGACGATCTTGCTTCTGGTTTCCCCGCCCTGGGGTGGCCGCAGCTTCCCAGACTACAGTCACTTTCCAGGGCGACAGGCTGCTTACTGGTTGGCTCGGTGCCCTAACTTCCAGCATGGCATGGGTCTCAGGAGACGCTCTTGCTTCTGGTTTCCCCACCCTGGGTTTGCCCATTTGCTTTGTTTTATGAGAATGAATTTTATTACAGGTTCACCTTAGTCTTGATCTTGTGATTCTATTTGTTCAGACTTCCATTCCCTGGCAGTATGCATATGTACCAGCATTTCTGCTTTGACACTCAATTTTTCTATTTCTAATCATACATAGAAACGTAATTTCAATCCACACTTTATTCTCTTGGTTCTTAGTTGTTTTATTTCATATTTCTACTCTAGTTTTAAAATCTTCTAGATAAAGAACCAACCTGATGATGATATTCTTTTCTGTGGGTTTAAAGCTGAGGTCCATTTCATGATTTCTTGCTTGCAAACTGAAAAAAGCTCATCACATTCAACATTTTCGTGAAAAACATACCCACAATGCACATAACTTCTAGACAAAATTATAGTGTTTGCATATTGTCTTATTCCAGCAAGTTCTCATGCAAGTCTTTGATCTTTACTTGGAAAGAAATGTGAGTAATGCTGAACTATCATTTCCATAACCAGTGAAGAGCACAACGGACATAATTTGTGTGGGGCCTTGAGTCCATGTCCTTCTGTACAGGATCCACCGAGCAAATGTTCTGTGTCACCATAGAAATCCTCTAGCGATTTCTCTTGGGGAATTATGAAAAGGTTCAGTGAGTCTCCCCACATTGTGGCAAGCACCCATTCTGGCAGACATTTGTCCATAGGAGTGAGTGTGGAGATGTGAGTGTGATGAAACCCCAGGGCCTTTTCTCAAGTATAAACTCTGGAGCTTGTTCACCTGCATAAGTCCTCTGTGGTCATGATGGGGATCCTTGTGTGAGACCTGCATCTGTAACATCCATGTCTGCTCCTTTCCTGTGCTTCCCTGGGAGCCCTGTGTCCTTAGTGATTTCCCTTGAAACCATGGGGTAATGATTTTCTAGCTCACTAACCTATGTCTCCAAAGATCTACCCAAAATAGGAAGCTAGTCACATTGTGGAGGAAGATGTTTGGTCAGAGAAAATGACCTTGTAGGAATAGGCTCCTCAGTCTCCTGTCCAACAAACACAACCACGGGTCACATCTTGCTCTATCACCTTACATATGAACTTATGTGTGTTTCTGGAAGATCTCTACAGCACAGAAAATATTGTAAAGGTTCCTATCCATGCAGAATAAAAGGTGTAGACAGAAGGCTAATCAACGTCCTCTGGGCAGGGCTGTATCTGTGCAGTAATACACCCTGGATTCTTCAAGTCTGTATCTGTCAGATCTGTTAACTACATTAACTTATTCAGTGATTCTATGCCCTTTCATTACAGGTAATACGTCTTAGAAATTATGGATCAAACATCTTCAAGTCACAATAAATTCTCTGAGGGAAGACTTTCACAATGACTCCAAGGGGAAATGGAAAACAGAGAAATTATTCATACATACATGTCCTACACAGGACCTAAGTCCTGCAGCCCTCCCCAGAAAGGCACTGGGTAGGAACCTCACCAGGAAACACACATGTCCCATATGCTCTTCTAAAGGAACAGGGACAATGCTGCTGCTGCTGTTCTTCTGTACCCAAAACACCCAGCCCTATGGCACCAGTGCATTTGTAGCCATGGTCAGCAAGGATGACTAGACCTCAGGGTGATAGTGTGGACCTTGCAGTGCCATCAGGAGAAGCCTTTCACCCACTGTCCCCTATGGCACACAACCCTGCCTCCCAGGTCTTCTCTGCATGGGGTTTATCCTTGCACTATGCCCAAACAGCATTTGCAGATTCACATGGTTCTGAGGGCACAAATTCAGGCAGACCTTCTGCATGGTTCTTGAAATACTTTCTTTTATTATTTTCTTATATTAAAATGTACTTGAATATACATGACTAATTTTGTTCTTCTTATACTTTGAGTAAGCTTAAAAAGACAGCAGTACTTCCCATGCATGTTTTGTTGGAGGGAGTGTCTGCTTGATTTCTACCCAGTGTTGATCATAACCACAGGGCACTGTGGCCAGAAGAAGATGGACCAGGCACAACAGTCTCCCTGGTAAAGTGCAGGCTGAAGAGAAAAAGGAGTAGGGGATGGAGGCAGGAAGCAGAGAGAGTTTGGGGATGACAGGGAAGATGCCCTGAGTCAGCAGGTGAGCAGTTTCAGTAGCAGTGCTCTATGTCCTCTCTCAGGTTCCCAGAGGAAGGTAAAGGACCTACAGCAATGTGTGGACAAACACATCCACATAAAAAATATTACATAAAGATTAGGATCAAAGGGATTTGCATGAACCAGAACTGGATAACGTGGAGATGCGCCTTATATAGGATGACAGATGTGCACTTAACAGGGGGTAAGGAATCATCAGGTGTTTATAGACCAAACACTGAGTTACACCATGCAATCACCTGGCTGTAAATAAGAATTCGCTGAAATGCATGAAATGCATCTTGTCATGAGCTAAATGTTAAAAAACAAAAAGTCTTCCTCCATGAACATGCAACAGTGTAGGCTTAGAGACGAAAGCTCCTCCAGGCTCCAGTGTCCTGGCAGAGAGGAAAATATAGTGGAAAGAAAACCCTTCAGTTATTCTTAGCTGCTCTCCTGTGGATCCCCTGTGCTCCGTGTGTCTTGCTCAGCCCCTGCTGGTCCTGTGAATGCCTGCAGGAAGGTGTGTGTGTGTGGGTTCATCATACCTAACGTGGTCTGCACCCTCTTCACACAATGCTGTTGGACACATGGCAGCCTAATGGGTGCCGAGTGAGGTCTGTGGCTCCAAAATATTTGTGTCTGACACTTGAGGAATCCCGGAGAAATGAGACTTGAGGTCACCTCTTCCATGCATGATGCTGTCAATCTCTCAAGTCCCCACTCTCTTGTGGTGGGATTGGCAGATTCTAAATCCACTTCGGATAATTTCTCTATTTTCTTGTTGAGCAGGCTCTGGTTTCTCTCCATCTATGCTGCTCTCCTTTTCACATGTCCCCTTTATGTGACCTCAGTGTTCCCTCTAGTGAACTTATCTGATTTGTAGCTTAGCCACTCTAGGTAATGAAGTTGCTACGTTACCTTTCATTTGAGTAGATTACCTGCCCCATCCTGCTCAGGTTTCCAATACTGTGTCATTAGAGATGAGCTCTACTATGCCATTTGTGTGGAACACTTCTTCCCTGTTGTATTATTCTTATACATCTATACATGTTTTATGCATTAGTGTATCACTGAAACTTTGCAGTAAATTTTGCACTTTAAGTTTGGTTAATAGACTGTTTGCTTGCTTCAGAAGTGTCTAATGTGTTAGAGATTTGGTTTATGTTTTACAATTGATCTTTGCAGGAATTTTATCACATTCATTGAGATAAAACTTTAATTACACAGTTGAAATGGATTTTCAGTATTAAATTATTTGTCATTCTTTCCTAAAATATTTTCTCTGTATGTTCACCAGTGTAAGAAAGTTTATGATATTTATAATTTTCCCTGTGCAATTCATGTCCCCATAGCCCCTGAACACTATTTTCTGGATTTGGTGATATAAGAAATATGGATATTATATTTCTCTAGAGTAAGACAGTAGGGAGAATTTGCATCTATGCATATGTGTTTCATGCATTCAGAAAAATATAAAGTTCATTTTCTTTATGCCTGAGAAATATCCATGTATGGACATAAAGTACTTTATTGTCATCCATGAATTGATAGACTCCTCAAAAGTTTCTAAGTTTTATCTACCATGAAGAATTTTTATGGGCATGTCAGCTTGCAAAATTTATGTAAACTCACAATTTGAAAGCTCTTGGTTAATCACCAATGATAAATCATATGAGAAGTTAGTTGTGTTAATTTGAAAAAATAGTAAACTAGTAGATGAACCAGGCCATGTCTTACTTTCAACACCATTTTCTAGCACTCTAAAATTTCCACATCCATAATAATTTGTACCATGCCTGAATCTTGTATGCTAACCACAGATAGTGGCACAAAATGCAAAAAATGGAAGCATTGAATTTACATAAAGCCTCTCTAATAACCTTACAGAAGTTTTCTAGAAATGGAAAATCCACAAAGGCAGAAATGGATCTGTATGCCCCTGAGTGGGTCAGGGAGTGGGCTGTGCCAGAGTGGACACGGAGAGCTGAACGTATCCCTTTGGCATTGAAAAAACTGATTCATAATGACTTTTCATTGATTGTTGCAGTTTTTAATAACATATACTCACAAATAGTGACCTTCTCAACTTTTGATTAGGAACATTGTTGATACATAAATCATTTCAACAATTTTGCAAAGGATTAACAAATTTATAATTATAAAATGTTATTAGCCTAACATGCATGAGGAAGATGTAATGAAACACACACAGGACCAATTATTACTCTACTTCCATAAAGGGAAATGGATCACAGGGGGAAGAAGAGTGAGGAGGATCCAGGGACTCAGCAGCTAAAGTGCCCCCAGGGTCTTCGTGTAGCTGCTTCAGTGCTGGGACGTGGAAGGGCTGTCTCCTGGGCAACGTGATCACCCTAAGTGCTCCTCGGCTCCCTCTGAAGGGACTGCACACCCCTGGGCTGTGAAGAGCAGGGTCTGGTGTTCCTGATCCCTGCATAGCTGAGGTTTGTGGCTGGGCTCACACCGCCTGCCCCTCACTGTGGCTCCAACTTCCATCCAGACTGTTACCAGGTTCCCTGAGCTTCACTGGGACGTGGGCCAGTTGAACACAGC
Organism: Dolichotis patagonum; assembly: GCA_004027295.1. NCBI lineage: Eukaryota > Metazoa > Chordata > Mammalia > Rodentia > Caviidae > Dolichotis > Dolichotis patagonum. The sequence continues at coordinate 69,414 of PVJX010001840.1, forward strand.
AGAGTCATTTTGACCCATTATAATGTGAGTTCTGTGTAGCTGAGAATATGGTCTATCCAAACAGCAACAACTAAGCTGAAACTTAGAGGTGAGGATGGGCTTGTAAATTTGAAGGATCAGGGATAAATATTACATGGTGTGGCCCCAGATCCTGATAGGAAACCAAATTTCACTTCACTTTCTTTATGTTTTAATTTTATTGATTTATGTTTGCAGCTTGTACACCCGACAGTCATCCTGGGCTCGGCTCCCTATTTTAAATCCCATTCTGCTCCCTCGCCTCCAATCCCCTCCTCCAATTTCCCTATTCCATGTTTGATTCCTGTGGATGTTAAGCTTACTGCACTCGTGTTATGCCTTGTAATGTTTACAGTAATTTAGTTCATCTGGTTCTGCTACACAAGAAAACTTTATTCTATTTATTTCCATTTCTCTTCCACTTCACCACTCATCTTTGTTCCCTTGGAACACTTCCCTGCTCCACAAGAGCCATCTTTTTGTCCTCTTCTACTCAGCCTTTGTTATTTTCTTCCTTTACACTGTAAGTACTGTTGGTTAGAAGCGCTCTGCGGAAGACTCTGAGCTGTGTCTTGAGTGCCTCCTCATAGTACAGAGCCCCCTTGCAGGAATGTTTGTGTCTGGGCTCACACTGATGTCCCCTAACTGTGTTTCTGGCACAGTAATACATGGCTGTGTCCTCAGGGCTCAGGTTGATCATCTGAAGATACAGCATGCTCTTGTTTTTGTCCCTGAAGATGCTGAATAGGCCCTTCAGGGAGTCTGCATAGTATATGTAACTACTATTGTAATTAATAACTGATATCCACTCCAGCCCTTTCTCAGGAACCTGGCAGATTGAGCTCACACCATAGCTAGTGAAGGTGAATCCCGAGGCCACACAGGAGAGACTCAGGGTCCCTCCAGCTGCTCCAAGCCTCCCCTGAACTCTGCCAGCTGCTCCTCACAGAAAATCTGAAAACACAGAGACATCTGTCTCAGAAACCTGTCACAGAGGTCCACTGTTTATATCACTCATGTCCACTCACACACAGTATCTCTTGTGTTTTTATGAAGTATCTTTTAAAACAGCCAGAAGGAAAACCCAGCTCACTGTGAACTCCATGGTGAGCTGTCTGTGCTCAGTGCTGATCACCGAGTGGGAACAGCTGGGCACCAGGGCTGGGCTCCTCTGCAGAGCTGCAGGATGATGGCTTGGATGGTTTTCCTCAATGCAAGGAGGCCTTATTTGCATGGCCTCCTGCTTTATAGACAGCTCTGGGTGGATATCTCTGAAACAGCATGGCTCACAGCAGCTGTGGGTGACCCAATGAAGTTTCTTAACAATGGTAGTAGTAAAAAAATTATTATAGTTATGTGACAGTCTTGTTCAGTGTGTTTCATTTGAGCTCCATTCACTTATGTCCATGTACACAACTCATGGATTTTTATTGATATTGCTTAGTTTGTAATCATGTAAAACAATGAATGTTGGATAAACTGTTGTGTTATCTACACTGGATCCCGTGGCTAATGGTTATGCCCACTGTCTGGACCTGTTCTCTCTTAAATTGTGAACAGCTTCTTGATCTGGCTCCTGGACAGACAAGAACACATCTGATGAGGTTCACGTCCCCTCTCCCTGTGGTGAGACCTTGTGTGACTTTTCTGCATTCTGCTGCTTGCTGAGAGGAAATTGAACAGTGATCGTGTTGGTGCCTGTTAGTGGCTCTCTCATTGTTAACTGTTGTTATCTCTCTCACTTTTCTTCTGTTCTCACCTGTTGTGTATCTGTAAAAACTTCACAAGATATAAGACATAAACTGCCCATATGGAAAATGTGCACCTGCGAAGATACTTGACCCCCCACACCCAAAGCAGGGCACACATGTGTCATCCTCAGTGTGTTCTGAGGCTGCTCTGCAGTTCTTCCGTCTCTGCTTCCCACCCACATCCAATCACAAGGCAACTTGTGACCATTCTCATGCTTCTTCACATTAACTTTCTTTCCTGCATTGTTCCTGAGTATGTAAACTAGTTCAGACATTATAAATCAGTATGGATATTCTTCAAAGAAGTGAGATTACAAGTTCCACATGATCCAGCTATTCCCATTCTCCACATCTTCACTAAACAACTAAAAGCATCATATAATAGCACTATATGTGTATCAATCCATGTACAGCATGATTAATAACAGCTAAATCTTTGAAGTAGCCTGTATATCATAAACATGAATGGATAAATGAAGTATACTAGTTATACATAATATACTACTACTCAGCTATAAAAAAGGAAAAATTCTACACAAATGACCATATCTAATTGACAGACTTCTGAGATAAGGACAGACAGGTGAAATTGGAGTACCTGGGGATAAGTTTTATACTGAGAATTTCTAGATCCGGACTGGAAACTGCCTTTCAGCTTCTTCTAAATTTTCTCTTGAGGTAGACCTTGTGCTCTCTCTGTGACCCGACTGCTGCCTCCTGGTCCTGGGTCCCCTACAGGCAGCTTTATCTCTGGGCTCACACTGATGCCCCCTCCCTGTGTGTCTTGCATGGTAACTTAAGGCTGTGCCCCCAGATCTCAGGCTGCTCATTTTCAGATATAGTGTGTTCTTGGATATCTCTTTGGAGATGGTGAATTAACCCTTCACACATTCGGGGTACCATGTGCTAGCACCACTTGACCCACACTGTGGATCTGTCCCTGGAGTTGCTAGACCAAGGTAATCCAGTCATCATTGAAGGTGAATCCAGAGGCCATGCAGTAGAGTCTCAGGGACCCCACAAGCTCCACCAAGCCTTCTCCAGTCTCCACCAGCTGCTCCTCACAAAGGACACCTGCAAACACAGAGACATTTTGCTCAGAAACCTGTTACACTGGTGAACTGTGTCTCCCAATGATGTCCAGTCACACACTCAGAATTGGTTGTTCTCCATGGATTACCTTTTAAAACACTAAGAAGTAAAACCCAGGTCATTGAAAACTCCGTCTGTGTTCAGTCCTGGTCCTGCAGCAGTACACCAGGCACCCAGGGCTGGGGTCCTTTGCAGAACCACAGGGTCCAGGCTGGGATGGGCCCCTTGCTACAGAGACCCCTGTATTGTGGAAGCCTCAGATTGGGAAGGTACAGTGCAGCTGAGAATGTTCTGGGAGATATTTTTCAATATTCATAATACTAATGAGGATATGATTCCTCACTATGTATTTGTGGTGTGAACAACACTTACTAGTTTTCTCACAATGATATGTTTATGAGATTAGAGGTTTTGGTTATTTTCTATGTTTTGCAGATGTGCACACAGAGCAAGGGGCACAACAGACCTGTGAGATGTGAGCTCATGTGTGATAAGAGCATCTTATGGATTTGCATCTAGAAATCTTCCCACAGTGTTGAACTGGTCCTGAAAACTTCCAAGACAGAGAGATCATGCTCAGTGATGTTGCCAAATTGCTTCCTCAGATGCGAGAACATAACATGATTTTTCTGCCTTCCACGTTCTCATAATAATTAGACTACCATGATTCCATACAGAGTGTGATGTATCTTGACTTGTAGGATCTATCTCTGACTTTATTTTCCTATAGTAATTATATATTGAATACATATTAATTGTAATTATGAATTAATGAGATACATTTTAACACATATATAATTTGTAAAAAATCGATATAATCATTTTCCTGGTCAAGATAGGTAATGAAGTGGTACCCAAAAATTCTCTTATATTTTCTTACAAATTATCTTTTCTATGTTTTCTTGTATGCTACATTTTTCTAAACTGAAATGTTTAGCCCTCCATGAGACAATATTTCCCCGCAGATATTAGCAGATGAATTGATGGTGATGATCATAATGACAGGTTATTCTAAAGCATTTAATTTCTTAAAGTCAGAGTTATTGACAGTGTAAAATTGTCATAATTGCCTTACTATTTTTTTCAGATAAAGATAAATAAATATGTATCTAATGTATTTGTGTGTGTGTGTGTGTGTGTGTGTGTGTGTGTGTGTGTGTGTTCTAACTGATCATCAACAAAACTCTTACATTCTTTGCAGTTTGGAGCATGGAAACCTCATCTGTAACCTGGAGTGGATGCATGCTGGGATCTTCTCAGTTTACATGCTAAGCCAGAAAGTAAACTCGAGAATCTGACAGGAAGCCAGCTCTTCAACTTCTTTCTCTGTGCCCGTTCCTTCGACACTTCCTGGTTCTCTTAGCTCCCCAGGGCCCTCTGTTTCTCTACTGCTTTCTGTTTTTGCTCCCAGAACCCCCTTTCTGGTCTGAGGTGGTGTTAACTTGATGAATTGGTGATGAGTTATCAGCTAAACCTCAGCTGTCATCATCCTGTCCCCTCTATTCAGTCTTCTCTCTGTGCCCCCAGAGACGTTACCAGTGAGGGAGTGAACACACAGGGTCCAGTGAGGAACAAGGTCTATGAGGGTTTCACTAGGCCTACTTTGGGACCCCTGAAGCATGTTCAGGAATACATATTGTTTTTATGGAAAGATTGTAGTCAATCTATGGATGATTTCTATTTGCACACCTGCTCTAACTTTAAAAGTCATTTGTGCTGATTCTACTTTTCAATATACGCATTGCATTAACTGTGTTGCAGGAGCTGATTGCAGAGTGAACAGCAAATTTTACTGTGCTATCGCAAGTACTCAAGACAGGACTACCAGGCTGCGTTAAGGGCACGTTTCATTTTTAAGCAAATATAGTGCTGTTGGTTGATTTCCATGAGGATGTAAATCATGGGAAAGTTGTCTCATAGGTTATATCTTGTTCTCAGCCTCTTAGGCAGACTTCACAAGTATATCAACTTTTACTAATTACATACCGACAGTTTTTACATACTGACAGTCTCACACTCGTTAATAAGGTAGTTAAGATAAATAGATGATACATCCATCAATGATACATAGATGACAGATGAAATAGTTAAGATGTGGGTGGACAAAGTGATAGAAAACTGTTAAATTTCAGATGATACATGCATGAATGACAGATAATGACAAAACTGAAAAACAAAACAAGTATGTAGGTAAGTTATATATTTACAGTGCTTCCATATATAAAAGGCAAATACACAGAGTTGATAGTTAAATAGAAATATGACACAGTGTAGATGGATAGAATGATGATAGATGGATACATAGACACAAAGATGAATAGATGGTAGATAGGTGGATAGATTATATAAAATACTTGTGCAGATTCCCTATGTGACATTTTATGTTTCCAAAATTTTGAAATTATGAATAATGACTGCTTATATATCTGAGCATATTGAGATACGGCTGCTGTGATTTGCATGTTAGGGAATATTCTCAGCAATTTTTTCCCATGCACCAAATTCCAGAGATCACAAAGCTCTCTCTTAATCATATTATGTGAGAAGGACTCAATGTCCAGGCTTGGCCCAGCCTTGTCCTCAGGGATTCACAAGAGCACAGGAGATCTGGAGTTTGGGTTTCTATGTGGGCAGGCCCTGACCTTATCTCTGGTTTTGATTCTGCTGTGCGCACCTTGTTCTTCTATGGATCCATGGTCAGGTCACTCACTGTTCCTAGGTAAAGTAACAGATGAGGAACAAGTGGACAACAGTGCTTCCCAACACGTTGATGACATTTTTCATAGTTGTCCAAAATATATTGGGGGTAAAGTAAATGTAGAAAATTCACTTTGCAATACAAACAGACATCATATTTAAGTCATAGCATAGGAGTTTCTGAGACTCACTACTAATAATGCTAGGTCCTAAAATCACTGCTCTTGCAGTGCCCTATGACTGCAGGGTGTGTGACAATGTGGTCTCCATCAATCAGATGCCGATAAAGCCCCTCCACAGTGGAATCTACCACAGCTCTCCAAGGCATCGCCCTACATCACCAAGGGTGGGGAAATGATTAGCTCCAATAGCATGTGAACACTCAGATCAACACACAGTGATGTCCAGCCATTCAGAGTAAAAGTCTCCACATGAACAGAATTGGAAAGTGCCCTTCAGGATGTGACGCTGTGCAAGTGCAGGAGAGACTTCTGGTCAACAGAGAAATAATTTTCATGGCTAAATATTTCTACAACTGAAAACCCTTGAAACAGTGTATTCATCTGCACTGTGAACAGCGTCTTCATTGAAAATGGGTTGTACAAACAATAATGAAATTAATGCGGAAATGAATAAAAGCCTGATTTCAGGAAAATATATACTTGTAGGATCAGTGACATAAAAGGTCTCTAGAATCTATATTCCTTCATTACTGAAAAAACTCTGCAGGCTGTTACTACAGGGCTGAGAATTTGGTTTCCTGGAGCAGTGTGTGCAGTGCTCCCCCTGCTGATCTTTAGTTTCCCTGCAGGCAGGTTTATGTCTGGGCTCACACTTGCATCAAAGTACTGTGTATCTTGCAGAGTAATAAGTGGCTGTGTCTTCCGTGGTTACAGAGGTCAGCTGCAGAGAGAACTGGTTCTTGCCTGTGTCTCTGGAGATGGAGATGCGGCTCTGGAAGGATGGGTTGTAGCTAGTGCCGCCATTGTAGTTTATCAACCCCATCCACTCCAGGCTCTTTTCTGGGGGCTGACGGATCCAGCTCCAATAGGAATTTGTGCTGGTGATGGAGTAGCCAGAGACTGAGCAGGTGAGTGACAGGGTCTGTGAGGGCTTCAGCAGCCCGGGTCCTGACTCCTGCAGCTGCACCTGGGACAGAACACCTAGAAACAATAAAAACCAGTCAGTCATGTGCTTTGGCAATGTTTTCATGGACCTGTTTCTGACATTAAGGACACTCACCATGGGGAGCTGTCATGAGGCACAGGAGAAGACCCAGCAGTCTCATCTTGTAGACCACACTGCTGCCTTCCTGGGAGACCACAACCCTGTCTGGTGATGGAGTTGTGAGCTCCCATAACCGAGGAGGGGATTTTTGAATCTAAAGTTCAGCATATATTTGCGTATAGTGAGCACACTTCTGTTATAAAGGGGACATAAAGGCCAGGTTATATCCGCCCTTTTGTGCTACCGAGCAGTCTCATCTTGTAGACCACATGACTGCCTGCAGGGAAGTGTGTTTGTGTGTGTGTGTGTGTGTGTGTGTGTGTGTACATCATATCTAATGTGGTCTTCACCCTCTGCACACACTGTTATTAGACACACAGGAGCCTCGTGGGTGGTGACTGAGGGAGGTGACTCCAAAATATTTGTGACTGACACTTGAGGAAGCCACAAGAAATGAGACTTGAGGTCATGTCTGCCTTGAGTGACACTATCAAGGTGTCAAGTCCCCACTTTCCTCTTATGATGGGAGTGGCAATTTCTAAATCCACTTTGAATCATATCTCTATGTTCCTGTTGAGCAGCCCCTCTGGTTTCTCTCTGTCTGTGCTGTTCTCCTTATCACAGGAACCCTTTATGTGTCCTCCGTGTTCCCTCTAGTAAACCTGTGTCATTTACAACTTGCCCACTCTAGGACCACCAAGTTATTAAATTTCCTTTCCTGTGAGTGGATTTCTCCCTATGCTATTCTGGTTTCCATCTTTCTGTCATTAGAGATGAGCTCTACTATGCCATTTGAGTGAAGCACTTCTTCCCTGTTGTATTATTCTTATACATGTATGCATGGTTTCCACTTTAGTGTATCAGTAAAACTTTGCAGTAATTTTGAATTTTAAATTTGGTTTCTAGACTGTTTGCTTACTTAAGAAATGTATTATGTGTTAGTTTTTGGTTTATCATTTTCAGTAACACTTTGCAGGAATTTTACCCACATACAGTGAGATCAAATTTTAAGTGCATAGTTGAATGGGATTTTCCGTATTAAATTATTTGTGACTCTGTCCTAAGAGTACCTACTCTGTATTTTCCCCACTGTAAGAAAATTTATGATATATCTATTTTTCCCCTGTGTAATTCACGTCCTTATTTCCTTGGAAGTTGTAACTCTATTTTCTGGATGTAATGCTATTTAAAATTTGGATATTAAACTTCTCTAGAGTCAAAAAGAGGTCTTCTTGCAACTATGAGTATATTTTTTAAAGAATGAGAATGCAATCACAAAGATATAGATTTCCTTTCCTTTATGGATGATGAGTACCCCACATGTGGACATAAATTATTTGATTGTCCTCTCTGAATTGATAGACTTTTGTATAATTTCTAAGTTTTGGTTATGGTGAAGAATTTTTACAGGAAACTTAGCTTGCAAAACTTTATATAAATGTGCAGATTCAACACTCTTGGCTAATTACCCAACTGTAAATTCATATGAGGAATTCCCTGTGTTAATTTTAAAAGATACTAAACTAGTAGATGAGCTAGGATATGTCTCACTTTCACCACCATTTTCAAGCCGTCTAATATTTCCACAGTAGTGTGTATTTCTGGTAATTTGTAGCCTAACCACGGAGAGTGGCATAAAATGCAGACAACTGAAATTGTTTTGCTAAGCATTGAATTTGGATAAAACTTCCGTATTTTATAAACCTTAAGAAAAATTTCCAGAAATGGCAAATCCATAAGGGCAGAAAAAGATTTGTTCTCACATGGTGGGATCAGGGCTTGGACTGTGTAAGAATGGAAAGGACATGAAAAATATGTTGTGTACCTTTGGAATTGAGAAATATGATTTAGCAGGATTTGGTATGGGATGGTTTCAGTGTTAATAGCATAAATTCACAAATAAAGATTGTTTAAACTTTTAGTTGGTGACACTTTATATATAAATTGACATAAATTATTTCAACAAGTTTGTCAATGATTATCAGATTTATGCATATCTGACATTGAGGACCTGTCACCAGGCACAGGAGAAGACCCAGCGACTTCCTAATCTAGGCCACACCTCTGCCTTCTGCAGAGATCTTAGTGGTCTCTGAGGAAATAGCTGTCAGCTCCAACAACCCAAGGGGGGAATTTGAGTCTAGATTTGGGAGACAAATTTGCATGAGGGAGGCCCCTTTCCTTTATGATGATGAGGCACAGGGCAGGCTGTGTTTTGTTCTTGTGCCACAGAGAGGAATCTCCTCCCTGTACTTGCATGCTGTCCATGTTTGTGATAGGTGGGAAGCTGCTTTCCCTGGAGTGGAGGAAACAGAGCCATGACCCCTCCTTTCTGACCCTACACCAGCTTCTTCTAGTCCTGCCCCCTCCTTGTTCTGATCCTGACTCTGCCTTCCCACATGGACTCTGGTACTGCTTCCACAGGACGAAGATGAGCACAGCCCCCTCCTCTCCCCAATCTCTCTCCTTTCATGTCATCCATGCTGCTAAAGAGCTCGCTTTATCACCATTAACGTTGTCAGGAGAGGTTCTCTTGCCTCCTGTTCTGAGACTTCCTGTGATTGAGGTTCCACTGACCAGTGCCCACAGAGACTGGAGATGAGGATGTGTGTCCTGTGTCTCCCTCACAGAGAAACCTCACTGGAGGAGAGAAGGAGGTTGTCTATGCTAAGTGTCCCTCTCCACCTGACCTTGTGTATGTGCTGGGTGGCAATTCCTTTCTAAGTTCACCTTCTCCTCTTGTTTCTTGGAGGTGATTCCTAAATTCCAAATGCTTCCCTAAACACAGCTGTCCCTTTGTGAACAATTATGCACTATAAACACTATGCTCATGATGACAATGTCCTTAAAATTAAAACTTAATTCTGATTTTCCAATCTTTTTTCAGCTGGATGTCTGAAGTTCTTGTTCACTATTGGCGTATTGGGTATTCAGTGAAATGTTTTCCAGTACAATGCAGCAAGGAGTCTTATGATTTCTTTCCACTCATTTCCATAGCAAATGCTTTACAGATTCATTAAGGTCACCATGAGCAACATGGAATATCACAGTGCCATAAATCAGGTCTCCTTAAAGAATTCCTGTGTGAGCTGACATCCTTATAATTAATCTCAGATTCAGGAAAGTGGGACTGAGGATTACTGAGTGAGTTATGATGGACAGCAGGGCCCAGCTCCATCACTCCTCACTGGGAGATCTGAGCAAGGGGACCGCATATTCTGACCACCAGGGTAAAGTGGCGCAAATGTTGGATGCAGGGGTCACTCTGGATGTGACCTCTTCAGCAGGAAGATACAAGTGTCCAACATCATCACTGCTGCCATGAGTGCTATTTTCTACTTTGGAAAAGGAAATCCCCATGGAATCCTCACCTTTTATCCACAAGATACCTAGTCTCCTGTGTTATTGTGTTATACCCGTGACTAGGATGGGTCCCTGACCTTCAGGACACTGTCCTTTCAATTCATTGACTGATCTGTATCCATGTCCTCTGAACTTATTTCTCCATGTCGCTTCCTGGACAGAGACTGCAATCTAGCATCTTGCACTCTGTGTAAAATTATTTTTTTAAGATTTCTTCCTTAGTACATATTACTGGGATATAATGATTGCATTTGTCATCATTAGTTAGATAACACAATGTGGTTTTATACCCTTTTTCTCGCTCTCACCAAATCTACTCATAATCAGGTGGCCTGCATACAGGTAACCATGAAGTCCACAATAGTACGTTCACAATAGTAAGGAGAAATACATTAACAGGTTGTACGTGGACTCTCAGGGTAGGATCGGCACAAGGCAGTGGAGATGTTCTGAGTCCAAGCAGGAGAGCACTGACCCTGACATCCAGGAATAGGCAAGTCTGTTACTCTCTGGGTGGGTCCCTGGTTCTGACCTTTGATACCACACCTGTCTACCTCCCTGCTCTGAGGTCATTCTTAGAGTTATTCCTCCATTCACAGTTGTGCTTTCTGTTCTGAATTACATGACTTTGATGGATTTGTAGGAAGACTGACACATATTCCATAGACAGAAGAATAAAGGTTCAGTTATGCATAAGCTTTGTTGTGCAGAGGTGTCACAGGTTCTGCTAAATCCTTGGAAGTTCAGTGAAGATTTGGTCACTGAGGTTAGGGAAATGTCTGTTTCCTTTGTGGTTTTTGCTATTTTAAATGTTGCCTGTACTTTACATAGTGTTACAATTCTGGTGGGAAGATCCAACAATTAAGAGACACTGACACATGAAGAGAAAGAGGAAAATACCTGGAAGGTGTCAGTGAGGAAGAAGTTGATAACCAAGGATTAAGACTTTGGGGGAGCATCTAGATAGAATCTGTAACCAAAACCCTATTCCTGCATGTCTGGAGAAGATGATCTTAGGGTTCCAACCTCCTGTCTACCTGTCAGAGCCCTGAGGCTTTGTTTGGTCCTCACATTGAGATTATGGAGGGCTCTGGGGGAACATGTAGATTTAGTGTCCCAATGAGTTCTCAGGCTCATACTGGTCCTCTACTGTCCTCCAGCCACACATCCTCACCATGTCACTGTTCCCTCCGCCTGGTGACTCCAGTGGCTTCTGTACCAAGGAAATATTTGTCACCAGAGATGCTGGATTTTCTATTCCTACATTTTTCAAGGTAATTGATCTCTCCGCAATATAAATTTTTTGGTGCAATGACTTTTTCCAGTTTTTCAACACTAAAAATATGTTTTTATCTTCTTATGACCTTAGTGTAGCAAACTTATGTAACTTCAGAGGTCAAATTTAACCTGTTACTAGCAAGAATCAGGGTTCTGATCCAATTAATTTAAAAATACATCTCAGCAAGGTCATGAGTTCGATCCCCGGTACCAAAAAAAATACATCTCAGTATTCATCCCTAGAAGTGAAAAGACACTGAAAAAGACATAATAGGATGCATACAAGTAATTATCAGTGATTTCAACAATCTGCCGGGAAGCAGAAATTTAAAAGAGCCACAGTGAAGAGCTGGCTCCATCTCATTTTACAGTGTGTTCTAGGAGGTGGGATGGATGGTTCCAGAGCACCTGAGACATCACACTGGGGACAGAAACTTTCAGTCCTTCAACACAGGGAAGGTCAGTGATTATGCTGGCCTCAGGTGAGGAGCAGAGAAGGATTAAGAGATGAGGTAAGCTTAGCTTCAAATCATGAGCTGGATAATGAGGTCCATGGTGACTTCAGAGAGGCAGGGATTTTGGTGTAAGGACATCACTAGCTTTGCCTTAAGGAAGCATCAATGTGACAGGGTCAGTAATGTGGGTCATTTCTTTCAGGTCAGTATATTCCTGATACATAAGAAACAGATAACAAGAGAGGGGCATTATTTAGTTTGCCGAAGTCATTTCATATTTCATGTAACATCATATACTGATGAGTGATTGATATTTGCACAAGTAATGAAACACAATAATGAAATTGAGAGCTTTGGCATAGAAAAATGAATTTTGTGAAAATGTAGGCATTCAAAATTTAAGTATAGTTGTCTTAAAAGAAATGGAGACAACATGTTTGCACTTAAGGTTCTGGGAAAGAAATACACCCACTTGTATGCCTGGTTAGCAGCTGTGGCTTGAGTGAGCAGTGAAGGAACCAGGGAGAGAACCAGCCAACCAGCTTCTCCTGAGTCCCTCACCATGTCGGAACATAGGGTGATGGGCAACAAAGGAACCTGCTTGCATCCCAGGTAAGTGGCTCTAAGCCTACTGGTCCGTGGTCTGAGAAACAAACATCCCACCCCACACCCATTAGCAAATTGGAGCCAGAGGTCTGAACATCTCTTGGGATGATTACCATATGCAATATAACAAATATGGGGGATTTCTTTCTACCAACTCTTTGAAGGAAAATGTTGTTATCACTGTTTTGCTTCATTCTGATTAATTATATTGCTCTATTCAATATAATTGATAGGTCTTGTGATATTCTGTATTAGGTTAGATTTTGCTATATCTGACTGAAAGGACAACTAATGTGATGATAATGAGATATACTGTAGTACCTATTACAGTTATCCTGGTAACCTGCTGTGAAGTTCCGTACCAGTTTCACTGCATTATTTGGCTTTGTTCTGTCTTGTTCTGTTATATTTTACTACCTTCAAAATAAAAAAAGAAATGGATAGTGTATGGAAATTTGTGTGTGTGTGTGTGTGTGTGTGTGTTTGAGAGAGAGAGAGAGAGAGAGAGAGAGAGAGAGAGAGAGAGAGAGAGAGAGAGAATGTTTGTGAGAGAGTGAGTGCCAGTCTATGGATGCTTTCTAGTTTGTATATTGGCTTCGAAGTTAAAGGACATTTTTGCTGTTTCTGGTTTTCAATGCACACATTGTATTAACTGTGTTGCAGGATTGCTGATTGCAGAGTGAACATCAAATTTGATTCTGCTATAGCAAATACTCAGAGCAGGGACTTCTACATTTAGGGGAAGCATACATTTTCAAAGAAAATGTGGTCTCCTCCAGCTTATTGCTCTCAAGATTTTTTACAAGAGGAAGTACATCATTTGAAACTGGTCTCACTGGTTATACCACTTTCTCAGAGTCTTAGGCAATCTTCTCAAGTATACCTATCTTTACAGACTACATATTGACAGTTTTGTGTCTCACCTATGTTAATAAAGCAGTTAAGATAAGCAGGTGATACATCCATCAATGATAGGTAGATGACAGATGATGAAATAGTTAAGACATGGATGGACAGAGTGATACAAAATAGTTACATTTTGGTTGATATAGGCATGAAGGACAGAAAAGAACAGGCACAAAGTTAAAAGTTAAATAACAAGTATGTGAATAAATAATACATTTACAGTCGACACATAAATGAAAAGCAAATATGCTGAATTTATGGGTCAATAGAAATATGAGGGAGCAGAAATGGATGCAATGAGGATAGATAGAAACATAGACAAATAGTTTAATAGACAGATGATAGGATGATGTATATATAATTATGTCAAAATGCTCACCCAGATTCCCTCCATAATATTTAGATTTGTTCATAATTTGAAACTATGAATAAACAACTCATTATATATCTGAACTTGCGGAGACATGATTTGCACCTTAGGGAATTAACTCAACAGCATTTACCCATGTTCCCAAATCTGAATGATCCCAAAACTCTCTCCTAATCATTTATTTTATTTTATTTTATTTATTTTATTTTATTTTATTTTATTTATTTTATTTTAAGAGAATAAAACAAAAGATGTCAGAGCAAAGCAGATCAGAACAGAACAACATAAGCAACACAACACTTAACAATAAGATACCCAGATATTAACAGTAGCTATCAAAATATCTTTCTCTGCTATAGTTGAGCATAGTTTCAAGTACAATAATATCAAACATAACACAATAGTATAAAACCATTCAAGAAAATGAAAAAAATATAGGACATTCTAAACAGAATAACTATTATCAATGGCTACTATAATATCTCATTTTCAATAAAAAGATTTGTTTATACTGTCACATCTATTAAAATCCCAATAAGACACAAAATGATAGAACTGATGGTAATAGCAGGGTAGAACAGAGGTAGGAATTCTAATGAAGATGATATTAAATCAGCAATGGCTGCCATAATATTTTGTTTTCTTCAAAACAGCTTTTCACACCATCAGACATAATAAAGTCAAATAAAACAGAATAAAGCCATTCCAACTGATGAATGAAAACATTGAAAGGCTTCAAAGCAATGAAATTGGAGATCATGATTACTATAAAATCTTATATACTCAAACCAACTCTCATACTAGGGAGACTACACGGTATTTACACGTGTGAGTTTGGTTTATTTCGCTTATGAGTATGGTCTCAAGTTGTGTCTATTTATTTATAAATATCTCAATGTGATCATTCTTTATAGCTAAGTAGTACTCCATTGTATAAAAATGCCACAACTTTTTTATCCATTCCTCAGTTAATGGGCACTTAGGTTGTTTCCAAGATCTGGCTATTACAAATTGTGCTGCTATAAACATGGGTGCACATATATCACTGTGGTATGTGAAGGTTTTCAGACCTTCTGCGAATATGCCTAGAAGTGGAATAGCTGGGTCAAATGGAACTTCTAATCCCAGCTTTTGGAGGAATCTCCAGACTGACCTCCACAGTGGTTGCACCAGTCTACACTCCCACCAAAAGTGCAGAAGCGTTCTTTTTTCCCCACAGCCTCTCCAGCACTTGTTGTTGGTAGTTTTCTATATTCTGGCCATTCTTTCTGGGGTGAGATGGAATCTTAGTGTGATTTTAATTTGCTTTTCTCTAATGACTAATGATGATGAACATTTTTTCATGTATTTATTTGCCATTCATATTTCTTCATCTGAGAACTGTGTATTCATTTCATATGCCCATTTTTGGATTTGGTCTTTGAATTTCTAGGGTCTGATTTTTTAAAAATTCTTTATAGGTTCTAGACGGAAGTCCTTTGTCTGAGGGACAGTCAATTAAGATTTTTCCCAATTGTGGGTTTTCTTTTCACTCTGCTGGAAATCTCTTTTGACATGCAGAAACTCTTTAATAAGATATAGTCCCAGTTATTGATTGTGGGAAGTATTTCACATTCAGTTTGATTCTTGTTCATGAATGCTCTAGCTACCCTTATATCTTTGTGGTTTTTACCTACTTTGTCTTCCAACAGGTTAAGTGTTTCTGTTTTAATATTTAGATCTTTGATCCATTTAGATTTTAGTTTAGTACATGGTGATAGGCATGGGTCTAGTTTTAGTCTTCTGCATATGGATAGTCAAATTTTTCCAGGTCCATTTGTTAAAGAAACTGTCGTTATTCCAGCGAGCATGTTTGGCCCCTTTATCAAATATAAGGTAGTTGAGTGTGTTTGTGTTTGTGGTTGTTTCTTCCAGTCTATTATATTGATCTTCAGGTCTGTTTTTATTCCAGCACCATGTTGATTTTATTACTGTAGTTTTGTAGTATAATTTCAAATCAGGGATTGTGATGTCTCCTGCCTTGCCTTTGCTGCTTAGAATTGCCTTTGCTACTCTAGGTCTCTTCTGGTTTCAGATGAATTTTAGGAGTGATTTGTCTGGATCTATGAGTTATATTAGTGGTATTTTGATTGGGATTACATTGAATCTGTATAGTAATTTTGGGAGAATGGCCATTTGCACAGTGTTGTTCTTCCTATCCATTAACAGGGGGTGTCTTTCCATTTTCTGAAGTCCTCTTCGATTTCCTTTTTCAGGGTATTATAATTTTCCCTTGATAGCTCTTTCACTTCTTTCATTAGATTATTTCATAAGTATTTCATTTTTTTGATGCTAGTGTGAAGGATGTGGCTTCACTTATTTCTCTCAGTATTTTTGTTATTAGTGTATAGGAATGCTATTGCTTTTTGAGTATTGACTTTGTATCCAGCTACATTGCTGAATTTGTTTATTATATCTAGGAGTTTTTCAATGGAGTTTGGGGGTTCTTCTATGTAAAGTATCATTTCATCTGGAAATAATGATAATTTAACTTCCTCTTTTCCTATCTTTACTCCTTTTATTTCCCTGTATTGTTCAATTGCTCTGGCTAGTATTTTCAGTACTATGTTGAATACCAGTGGTGATAGGGGACATCCTTGTCTTGTGCCTGATTTTAAGGTAAAGGCTTTCAGTTTTTGGCCGTTTAATATGATGATAGCTTTAGGTTTGTCATAGATGGCCTTTATCATATTGAGTTAAAGAGCATCTATTCCAATTCTCTGTAAGTTTCTTATCATGAATGAGTATTGGACCTTATCAAAAGCTTTTTCTGCATCTATAGAGACGATCATGTGTTTCTTACTTTTGGCTCTATTGATATGGTAGATTGCATTTATTGATTTACGTATGTTGAACCATCCCTGCATTCCTGAGATGAATCCCAGTTGATCGGGGTGAATAATCTTCATCATGTTTTGATGCATCCTGTTTGCTAATATTTTATTGAGAAATTTTGCATCTATGTTCATTAGGGAGATTGACCTATAGTTCTCTTTTTAGTTGGGTTTTTCTCAGGTTTTGGTACTCGAGTAATATTTGCTTCCAGGAATGACTTAGGAAGAATTGCTTCACTTTTGGTTTCATTGAAGTATTTGAGGAGTGTCAGAATTAAGTCTTCTTTGGATTTCTTGTAGAATTCTGCAGTGAATCCGTCTGGGCCTGGGCTCTTCTTTGTTGGCAGGGACTTAATTACATTTTCAATTTCATTAATAGAAATAGATTTACATTTTCCTGATCCAACTTTGGTAGTTCATATGTATCTAGGAATCTGTCTGTTTCTTCTGTGTTATTAAACCTATGAGAGCAGAGGTTTTTGAACTAGGTGTTGATGATCTTCTCTATTTCCACTGAGTCTGTAGTAATTTCACTCTTTTCATTCCTTATTGCATGAATTTGAGTTGTTTCTTTCCTTTTTTTAAATAAGTTTGGCTGGGGGCTTATCAATTTTATTTATTCTTTCAAAGAACCAACTCTTTGATTCATTGATCCTTTGTACTGTTTTCTTAGTCTTTATTGCAATAATTTCTTCTCTGATCTTATAATTTCCTGCCTTCTTTTGGCTTTGGGCTTGGCTTGTTCTTCTTTTTCTAGATGTTTGTGTTGTAGCATCAGGTTGTTTATTTGTGTTTGTTCTGTCTTCCTGATGTGGGAACTCAGTGCAATAAATTTTCTTCTGAGGACTGCTTTCCTTGCATCCACAAATTCTGGTAAGTTGTGTTTGTATTTTCGTTTGCTTGAATATATAGTTTAGTTTCTTCTTTAATTTCTTCCATGATCCACTGATTGCTCAATAGTGTATTACTCAGTTTTCATGTGTTTGTGAGGTTTTTGTAGTTGCTTTTATAGTTAATTTCTAATTTCATGGCACTATGATCCGATAACATGCATGGGATAATTTCAATTTTTTGTATTTACTTAAATATTTTCTGTGGTCTAGTATATGGACTATTTTAGAGAATGTCCCATGTACTGCTGAGAAGAATGTATATTCTGATGTTGTTGGATGGAAAACTGTATATACGTCTCTCAAGTCCATTTGTTCACGTGTGTGATTCAGGTCTGTT
>PVJX010001840.1:87379-135886 GCA_004027295.1 Dolichotis patagonum
ATATATATCTTCCTCTTGAAGTTTTTCCCTAACTAGTATGTAGTGACCTACTTTATCTCTTCTGATCATTCTTGGTTTGAAGTTCACTTTGTCTGCAAACAGGATTTCTGCTCCCACTTTTTTTTTTGTTTCATGTTGCATGAAGTATTGTTTTCTATCCTTTGACTTTCAGTCTATGGGTTTCCTTTTGGGTAAGATGGGTTTTTTGTAGACAGCTTCTGGTTGGATGTTGTTTCTTGATACATTCTGCCAGTCTGTTTCTTTTGATTGGTGAGTTGAGGCCATTTACATTAATGGTTATAACTTTTATATATTGGTTTATTTTTGACATGTTATCTTTCTGCTGTTGTATCTTTAGCTTTCCATTCCTTTTAATTGTCTGCCTTGCTTGTCTTGCTATGTGTATCTAGAATATCTTTCAGTATTCCTTTATGGTTGGTTTGGTGATCATAAAGTTTTTCAGCTGTTCTTTGCCATGGAAGTGTCTTATTTCTCCATCCATTTTGAAGGACAGTTTTGCAGGATACCTCAGTCTGGGTCGGAAGTGATTTTCCTTTAGGATCTGAAATACTTCACTCCATGCTTTTCTTCACTTCATTGTTTGTGTTGAGAAGTCTGCTGTGATTCTGATAGATTTTCCTTTATAGGTGATCTGTCTTTTCTCTCTAACAGCTTTTAGTATTCTGTTCTTATGCTGAGTTTCTGGGTTGGTGATTATTATGTGTCTGGGTGCAGTTTTATTTTGGTTATGGCTATTTGGAGTTCTATATGCTTCACTAATCCAAATGTCAGTTTGCATTCTCATGTTTGGGAAGTTTTCAGCTATTACTTCTGTAAATACCCTCTTGATATATTTTGAGCTGCCCCCTTCTTTTTCCTTTATCCCTATTAATCTTATGTTATTTTTCTTTGCATCATCTTGCAGCTGTTGGATTGTTATTTCCTGATTTTTTGTTATGATTAAAAGATCTTTCCTTCCCTGTTCACCAGCTGTGATCTTATCTTCGAGGTCTGAAATTCTATCTTTACTTTCTTTGAGGTGGTTTTTACAGCTTTCAATAGAATTTTTGATTTCCTGATCACTTTGAATCTGCTTTATGTATTCTGTTTGTTTATTATAGTGTTCATTCAGGGAATCTATCTGTTTGCTTTGTTCCTCTAATTTTTTAGCAGTGCCTTCACTAGATGTGTTCACTATTTCTTTCACTATTTTTATCATGTCTTCTTTTACTTGGGCATTTATTTCTAATTTGAATTTTATAGCTTCCCCTAGTTGCTTCTTTATTTCTGTTGATATCATTTCATTCATTTCAGGTTTATGGCTTCTATGTACATGGCTTTCAGACTTTCTTGGGATGGGCTGGTGATTTGAGACTGCCTTTTAGTCTTTCTTTTTGTCATTTTTCTTTATTTCTTTGGTTTGAGTGGTGTTCCAAATCTTTCTCTGGGTGTGTGGCAAATCCCCTCTTGCTTCCTCAGCTACTGGAGCAGTGTCAGCTCCTCTGCTTGTACATGGCTCCCTAAATTGAGAGGCATAATCAGGGTGTGGATAACTGGGGCCAGCGACACACCTGGGGCACAATTCCCTGTCCTAGGGGTGTGGATATGAACTCAACCACTGGCAGTGCTGATCTTAAACTCTTGCCAGGCCCGCCCAAATGAGCTGAGAGTCCTCGTGCAAGGTTCCTGCCTCCTGAACTGAATCAAGTCCACTGAGTGTGGTTGACTGAGGCCCTGCATTGTGCTGCACCCAGTCCAGTGTCCTGGTAGCTTCCCAGAAACTCACAAGCTGGGAGTGTAGGTCTCTAACTTTCCCCAGGTCACCAGAACTCACCTCGTGCAGTCTCCACCCCTCTCCAGACTCTTGGCTCTCTTAATTGAGATGTGGAAGCGGGGCATAGAGAACTGGGACCTGCAGAAACCCTGGGGCACAATCCCCTGTCCTAGGGGTATGGATATGAACTCAGCAGCTGGCAGTGATCTTAAGCTCTCACCAGGCCAGCCCAATTGAACCCAGAGTCCTCATGCAAGGTTTTGCCTCCTGGACTGAAATAAGTCCACTGAGCATGGTTGACTGAGGCTCTGCAATCTGCTGGACACAGTCCAGCATCCCAGGATCTCCCCAGAAACTCAAAAGCTGGGAACATAGGCCTCCAACTTTCCTCAGTTCACAGGAACTTACCTTGGGCAATCTCCACCCCTCTGTAAACTCTTGGCTCTCTTAATTGAGATGCAGAAGCTGGGCATGAAGCTCTCGTAATCATTTTAAGTGGTACAGGTGTCAGCATCCAGTCCTGGCCCAGTCTTGCCCTCAGACACTCAGAAGAGCCCACAAAGAGCTGGAGTCCAGGTTTCTCTGTGGGCAGGCCCTTACCTCCCCTCTGGTCTTGACTCTGTTGTAGATACCTTGCACTTCCATGGATCCATTGTCAAGTTCCCAGGTCAATGGACAGATGAGAAAGAATTGAATACCAGTTTTTCAAAATATGCTGATGTCAGCTTGCAGAGATGTCCAGATTTTTTGAGGGTATTGTAAGCATAGAAAATTCACTTTTTAATACAAACAG
Source organism: Dolichotis patagonum (assembly GCA_004027295.1). Classification (NCBI taxonomy): domain Eukaryota; kingdom Metazoa; phylum Chordata; class Mammalia; order Rodentia; family Caviidae; genus Dolichotis; species Dolichotis patagonum. Next base: position 89,947 of record PVJX010001840.1, read on the forward strand.
ATATGATATTTAAGACATTGCATGAGGGTTTCTGAGACTCACTACTACTAACAGTAGGTCCTAATAAATACTGCTCAGGCAGAGTCCTATGACTGTGAGATGTGTTACAGCATGATGGTCTCTACCAATCAGATGGAATCCACCACAGATCTCCAAAGCATCCCCCTACATCACAAAGGGTGGGGAAATTAACAGCTCCAATAACCAGTGAACACTCAGATGAACACACAGTGTTGTCAAGCCATTCAGAGTAAATGTCTGAATGAACAGTATTGGAAAGTGCCCTTCAGGATGATATTCCCTGCAGGTGGAGAGCAGGCTGTATTCAAAAGAGAAGTAATTTTCATGGTTAAATATTTCTACATCTAAAAACTATTGAGAATGTAATCACTTGAGCTGTGAAAAACAACTTCATTGAAAATACACTATGCAATCAATAATGAAATTTTTGGGGGAAATGAATGAAAACCTAACTCCATGAAAACATAGCACTGTAGGATCAGTCAGGAGAATCTCTGTCTCTTGACTACTGAAAAAAGCCTCCAGGCTGTCACCACAGGGCTGAGAAGTTGCTTCTCTAGAGCAGTGTGTGCAGCTTGCCACCTGCTGGTCCTGAGTTTCCCTGCAGAGGGGTTTATGTCTGGGCTCACATTTGCATGAAACCACTGTGTCTCTTGCACCGTAATAGGTGGCGGTGTCTTCTGAGCTGAGAGACTTCAGCTGCAGAGAGAACTGGTTCTTGCCTGTGTCTCTGGAGATCGAGATGAGACTCTGGAGGGACGGGTTGTAGCCAGTGCTTCCATCGTAGTTTATGTACCCCATGTACTCCAGGCTCTTTCCTGGGGGCTGATGGATCCAGCTCCAAGCATAACCACTGGTTGTGATGGAGAATCCAGAAACTGAGCAGGTGAAGGACATGGTCTCTGAGGGCTTCACCAGCCCAGGCCCCAATTCCTGCAGCTGCACTTGGGACAGGACACCTGGAAACAATGAAAACCATCCCAGAAGTCACATGCTTTGGTAAACTTTCCATGGACCCATGTCTGATTTTGAGGACACTCACCATGGGGACCGATCACTAGGCACAGGAGAAGACCCAGCAGTATCATCTTGGAGAACACAGCCCTGCCTTCCTGAGAGACCTCAGCCCTGTCTGGAGATGGAGCTGTGAGTTCCATAAACCGTGAGCAGATTATGAATCTAAATTTGGTGCAGATATTTGCATATACTGAACACAGTTCCCATAAGAAGGGGACACGGAGCTCAAGCTATGTCTGGTCTTTTGTGCTACCGAGAGGAACCTCCTGTTGTGAATTCCAGCTGTGTTTATCTCTGTGATAGATGGGAAGATAAGTTTGGAGGAGTGGAATTCATAGGACTGGAAGCAGAGCAATGATGAACCCACATTTCTGATCTCAGGAATGGATTCCTTCTGGCCCTTCTACCTTCCTGGACTTCAGTCCAACTATTTTCTCTTTGAGGCTGTGGTGATGGTTCTCAGGACCAAGTTGAGTACAGATTCCTCAGTGTCTCCCAGGTTTTCTCCTTTTACTCCATTGCTGTTCCTTGAGAGTTTGCTTCACTGTCATTTCTGTTGTCAGGTAAGGTCCACCTGGCTCCTGCTCTAAGACATCCTGTGATCCAAGTCCCACCTGAGCAGAGCCATCAGAAACCGGAAATAGGAATATGAGTTCTGTGCTTACCTCATAGAGAAGTTTCTAATCCTCTGGGTAGAAGAGCCCATAGTCATGTTTTTCCTGCACCCACATGACCATGTATGTCTACTGGGTGTTCATTCTCTTTCCAGATTCACCTTCTGCTCTTGTTCTCTGGAGCTTTTTCCTCAACTGAGAAACATTTATCACATTATACTGTTTGTTTTTGAATAATTATGTGTTATGAACACCATGCCCATGATAATAATGTCTCTAAAATTCAACCTGAACTCTTGCTCATCATATTGTGTCCACATTCTTTTTGATGGTTGATTTTTGAAGGCAAGCCTCACTTCACAGTGCCTGCTATGAGGTTTCCCTTTACTTCACTGGGTGGCAAAGGTTGACCACAAATGTCTGGTAATTTCCCTGCTTCATCCTCCTGAGGGCCAGATTACAGAACTCTGAAACCATACCTGACTCAAGACACATATTTCTTTCTATTTTTTTTTGAAAATGGGTTTCAACTCCAAGTTCATCTTAGTTTAGATCGTGCAATTCTCTTCCTTCAGATTTTCATTTTTTGGTCCTGTGCATATGTGCCAGCATTGCTGTTTGGTGGCCTCATTCTTATTTTCCAATTATGCTTAGAAATTTAGTTCCAGACTGCAATGACTTCACCAATTGTTCTCAAATTGTGAAATCTTCAGGATACATGACACACCTGACAATGACATTGTTCCACAGGGAGAGAGAGTTGAGGTCCTTTTAATGAATTCTTTGCCTTCAGGACTAACAATTCTCATCACATTCTAAAGTTTTGAGGGAAAGATACTCAGTATTAAGATTCACATAATTTGTAACCAGAGCAACATGGTCAGATCTTGCTTTATTTCAAGAAGTTTTCATGGAAGTCTCTGATATTTCCTTCCAGAAAAACATGAATAATATTTACAGCATCATTTCCATATCCAATTCAGAGCAAGACAGACATAGTCAGTGAGGTATATTCCTCTCTGTCCTTCTGTGCAGATGCCACCTAGAATATGTGCTGTGTCACTGTAGGAGTTTCTCTAGGGGAATTATGTAAAGGGTGAGGGAGCCTACCCACCCTTTGGCAAGTAGCAGTGATTGTGCCCCATTAGGGCACGGTTGTCTGTGGGTGTGTGCATTAGATATGCGAGTGGGGTGAAAGTTCAAGACCTTTTCTCAAGTGCAAACTCTGCAGCTTGTTCACTTTCACAGATCCTCTGTGGTCAGGCTGGAGCTCCCTGTGTGAGACCTGCAGCTGTGACATCCATGTTGGCCCCTTTCCAAACTTCACCTGTTGCCCTGTGTCCTTAGTGGTTTCCCTTGTAATCCTGTGGTAATCCTTTTTTAGCCCATTCATCTACACCTCCATTTACTGCTCTACCCCAAACAGAATGCTATTCATACTGTAGAGGAGGATGTTAGGCCAGAGCAAGTGACTGTGAGGAACATGTTCCTCTGTTTCATTTCAACAGACATAACCATGGGTCACATCCTGCTCCACCACCTGAGATAGATATGTATATATATATATATATATATATATATATATATATATATATATATAATACCGAATGGATTTTAGGTTATGAGGGGGATGTCCAGGAGATTTGGGACCCAGCACTCTATTTCTCACTGATTTCTTCACAGACAGACAGCATGAGGGTGACCTTTCTTGTCCACCACTACTCTCACCATGATGCACAGAGCTGCCACAGGTCCAAGGGAACAGCACAGTGTGAAAAAAGAATGAAGACTATAGAATCCTAGGCCAACAAACCTGCTCTCTTTTAAAGTTGATTTATCACTGTATTTCTTTTTGCAAGAGAAGCCGGGCTGATGTAGTAGTTGTGCACATACTACAATATTATGCTTTTTGTTTATTGACAGAACATCTCTTTTTAATTGTGTGTAATTTTTCATTGGTTTCACCAATGTTTTATACTTTTCATTACACCAATGTGTCAACTTTTTGGTTAAATTGGTTTCTAGTTCATTTTATGTAGATATTACAATTTTATTCTCTTAGTTTTTGTCTTTTTGAGGCAGGCTTTCACAATGCAGTTCATGCTGGCCTAAAACTCATTTTTTAGGTCAAGCTGGTCTCCAACTTGTAACAGTCTTCCTGCCTGGCTTCTTGAGTGCTGGGATTATTGGCTTGCACTATCATGCCCAGCTTAATTGTCTTATAATTTATATCAAAAACTTCACAAAAGACATCCAGAAGTGTTGATTGTTGTAGTTTGATTAAGTGTTGTTTATTTTTCCTGAATTTGTTTTGAGTTTTATGATTTGTGGTGCATCCTTTAAAATTTGTGGACATGTATTTTTGTCATATGTAAATGTGAAGCTTGACTCCTACCTTCCCAATGTGAATGGTATTTTTAATTAGAATTTTATTTTAAAAAAGAGAAAACAGAATAAAACCAGGCAAAACAAGCCAGTTTAAAGATACAGAACTTCCAAACATGACAATAGTTACCATAATGCCTTTGGATGTCTTCAAAATAGTTGCAGATAACTTTTGACATAGTGAAAATCAAGCAGAACAAAAAAGAATAGAAACAATAAAAATAAAACAATGAATGCAATAAAGGACTTAAAAACAAACCAATAGTAAATCCAAAATTGTTACCATCATATATCTTGCTTTCTTTGAAATAGCTGCTCCTACCATCGGATTTGACATAATCAAAACAAAAGAGAATAAAACCCAACACCCCCCAAAACAATGGAAGTGTTACAGGACCTAAAGACAAGACCATAGGGAATCAAGGATGGCCACAACCCTCAGAAAGAGATCCTTCCTAGGTGCCAAACTGTGTACCACTATCCTCTGATATGATACGATTTTATGATCAGACCAATGGCCCTAAACCTGTGATGTTAGTGAAATACCATACATCACAGGCATTCAACTGCATTTCACCTCTATAGCTATCATCATAGCCTATGTTTCTCCAGATCAGCTGGTTGCTTACAGTGGAGGTGAGGAGGATTTGATACTTCTTGTTTGCCAGCCCATGCACTGGAAGGGCTGTGGTGTGGCTGCTCTAGTATGGTGGCAGCCCATGAATGGCACTGGTTCCCAGACTGGGCTTGCTTCCTGGTGTAGCCTTCTCTCTACTCCCCACCCTCTCCGGTCCATGAATGGCCTACATGTATAATATTTACAGCTTTTTTCATAGAATGTTCCTTGCAAAACTAAAGCTCTTTGTCTGAAAAAGCAGAATTTTATATTTCATTATGAGGGGTTTTGTGTTTTTTTTTTTCCGTAGATGTTACTGGAGAGAGAAGTGAAGTAGGCACTAATGTGCATGGTTTTAATCTACTGTTTGTTTCCTTAATTTTCCAATGAGAACTTCCAGGAGGACATTTAATAGAAGTCATGGAATTCATCATCCTTTCCTGTTCTTCATTTTAGAGAAAGAAAAGTTTCCCTTTTGTCCATTCAGTATGATGTTACCTGATTTTTCGTTCAATATAATTAATGGTATATTTTTTTCACAGAAATCTCTTTGAGAGATGTTATCACTCACAGATGTTGGATTTAACCATGTTTTATTCAGCATTATTTGATATGAATCTATATGATTTGTTATGCATTGTCTTTGTGGTTTTTAAACTATTTAATTATTTACCCACAGTGAAACATTTTGTTTTGCATTTACATTATTTTGCAACTTGAGAACATACTCATAAATGAAATAAATCAAACTAACATATATAAACATCACAGAGTCTCTCTAGTGTGAGAAACAAAAAGATTAAATAAGATCCAAAAGTAAAACAGCTTTGTGAACATGAAAGGTGAAGAAAGTGCTGCTTTTTATTCTTTGAGAGGATCCCATATGTGGCAGCATGTCAGGCTTCATTGTATTTACATATTTTTTTTAAATTTTTATGTTTTAAAATAGAGTTTTGAGAAATTTTGCATCTACAGTCAGCAGAGATATTGTCGCTAAGCATTCTTTTGTTCTTTTTTCTTATGTTAGATGGATCATAGCTTTATAAAATGAGTGTGAAAGTAATATTTTTAAGTTCACTTATACATATGAATAAGAAAGTAAGTGCAAACATTTATCTACTAAACAATACATATATATATATATATGAATATTATATGGTATCAACTAAATATGCATACCTGAATGATTTAAAAATCAAATGTTTTATAATTGATGGATGAGAAATGAAATTATTTCTTCTTTATTTATTTCACAAAATTCAGCATTTATTTCATAAGATTCTGGTTATTTCTTTTGAGAGAGTGTCCTTTTAGTTTGGATTCTTTATTATTACTAAGAAATATAGCTCTGCTTAGATCATCCTTGTTTTTTCTTTCTTGTATGGCAGATTAAGTTCAGGAAATTATCAATTTTTGTAGGCTCATGTTTAGACATATCTGCAGGAAAGAAACTAAGACAGCTGGATGTAGTAGTGTTTCCATCTGGAGTTTTGTGAGGATACTGCCTACAGATAATATAAATATAGTTTTGTCTACAATAATTTACATTCCCTCCAATGATGCACCACAACTCCATCTCTTCAACACACTTTACAACATTTCCTATTATTCATCTTGTTAAGAGTCATTGCAACAGATGTTATAGAATTATTTGTTGAAATAAATATCATTTCTCAATTACTGTCTTACAAAATGTAAAAAACAAATTGCACATGTGTGCATGGATCTCCTTTGAGTTACGGTAATGCAGTGAAAGCATTTTGTATATGGTGTTAGAGTATATCTTCCTCTGTTTACTCTGTCAGGATCATGTTGTTAGACAAAGAGGACATATTTGATACACAGATACCAAAATTTAAAATGGCAAAAGCCTGTGGTGGATGAAACTTTAGTTCCTATCAGATATTTCCTGCCTGCTCTTTCTGATGTCCTGTTCTATGTGCCTTGGATTCCGGTGTCTCTTATCTCTCTTTCTGAGAGACCACAACACAGAGGTGCACACTGGTGACTCCCTAGGAGATATGGGAAGGAAGGGACTCTGTGACAGTTAGATGAGCACAATTGTTTCTGGCATTACATCACATAATAAGAAATCAATTTTACTTTTGCATTACTAGTCCTATTTTTTACTTTCCATAAATTTGAAAATAAAATATAAATATGTATAATTTAAAATAAATATAAATTTATTGGAAAGAGTGAGTGTTGTGCATAATAATGAGTGAGAGGGAATCTTGAACTGTAACCTGGGTGTGCAGAAGTCATTTATTATCCTCTTTTGAGGATCCTCCAGGTAATGGATATGAATCATAAGAATTAAAACCAGAGATCTTGTCTTCCATTCTAAGAAAGCAGATTAAAAAAGGAGAATAAAAAGTAATAAAAATTCATAAATTATTTTAAATGATAATGTGATGAGTTCCAAGTTTGTGTAATATTATAATCTATGGAAGGGGTGCAAGATTTAAGTTTTTAAAAGTTTTAATCATTACCAAGGCTGGACTATCTCTTTTGTGCCTGTGTTCTAAATACCAAAACTAGTGGTGAAAAGGGAGAATCACAAAGATGTTTTCTGCATTGGAAAAAATTTTTACATATTGTCTGTGTGTCCTCAGGTTCCGTCCTGGTGACCAGAGAGAAGTAAATTTTGCCTTCAAAAATGACACTTTACCCCAAGGTGTGTGAGAGGGATCAGCGGGCCTAACCAGACTGTGCTTGGTGAACCCCGAGGAGCCAGCTGGCAGGAAACCCAACCTGGGCCCTGACTGCACACACTCCAGTGGCAGGAGGAACCCCAACACACAATGGGCATACTTGGAACTCTGTGCCCAGAGGAACCTTGGATTACAGTGGACTCTCTGTGCTACATTGAAGGAAGATTAACTGACTCCTTCACCATAGCAAGATCTAAGCTGCTTCCAGTCAGTGTGGTAAGTATGCCCCTAAAATAGAGGTATATAGCAGCTAAATAGGGCCAGTAGTAAAGCTCCCTCCAACTAACTGTAAGTCCTTGATAAGTCTGACAAGAGTGAGGGTGACCCCTTCCTACACACAGAAAACATCAGGCAGAGTGAGGAGTGTGTCGAAAAAGACTCCCCCAACTTGAAGAAAATCAAAAGGGCTTATGAGAAACACAGGCACACAACAGGGTCACAGTAGTTTCTCAGTCTATGAAAACACTATAGACAGGGAGATTTGATGACCAGGAATTACCTGAAGATAAAGTACTAGCAGGGACTAAAAGCTGACCTACATCAGTACTACTAGGCTTGTCAGCCCAGTAAGAATACAGGACTCACCCACAGGTCCTGCAGCAGGGATTCAGGTGACTGGCCCACCTATTCATTGTGGGACACAGCAGCTGGACAAACATCAACCTTACAGTAGGACACCAAGGTACACACTACCAATTGTTCACACTAATGGGTCTGATGAACCAAACATTAACTCAAAAGAGGAAAATGGCAAAATGAAAAAGCAGAATGCAATCTCAAATATCTAGTCCAACAGGTGCAAGTACAGGAGACATTGAAATAGAAGACTCCAAAAGTAACACATCAGAAATCTCTGAAAATGTAGCAAATGAAATAAACAAAACAACTCCATGAGGCCATAAAGGAAATCAAATTAGAAGTATTCTTCCAGGTAAAGATAGAAGTAACAACCTTAGTAAAGGAGTTGCTGAATGCAGCTAAAAAGAAATAGATAAAAAAGTACAGCAACATGGGAAACTTGAATGAACAATATAGCAAACAAGCAGAATTCACGAAATAAACAGAGACATCCCAGAAACAAAAAAAATTGATCCAAAGCATGCAAAATCATTTAAATGAAGCTGAGGATAGCATTTTGAACCTTGAGGGCAGGATTGCAATTAGTGATCATGAAAGGATAGAACTTTTAAAAATAACAAAGCAGCAGGAAATGATAATTCAGAAGCTTCCAGATGATGCCAAGAGCAACAATATAATATTAATAGGCATTAGTGAAGATGCTGGAGTCAATAAAAATGACATATTTGAAATATTCACAGAAATAATAAGAGAAAACTTCCCAAACATGGGGAAAAATCTGATATGCAAATAAATGAGGCATACAGGATGCCAAACATTCACAACCAACATAAATCTACACCCAGACACATAATAATTAAGATTCAGACATACAACATAAAAACAGAATACTAAAAGCTGTTAGAGAAAAAACACAAGTCAACTATTGAGAAAAGCCCATTAGAATCACAGTAGATTTTTCAGCACAAAACCTCAAGTCAAGACATGATTAGAATGAGATATTTCAAGCCCTGAAAGAAAACAAATTTCAACCCAGACTGATGTAACCAGCAAAACTTTCATTCAAATTTAATGGAGATATAAGATACTTCCAATACAAAGAACAACTGAAGAAATTTATGCCCACAAAACCAACCCTAGAATGAGTATTGAAAGACGTACTAGAAAGAGATAAAAATAACCACAATCCCCAGAACAACAGCAAGAAACCACCAGGTAGGACCAGCAATTAAATAAGGGGGAAAGACAGAAAGCAAACTATTGGAACATAACAATGTACAGTTGAGCCAGTACAAATCAGTGATATCCATAAATGTAAATGGCCTCAATTCAACTATCCAAAGAAATAGGTTAACAGAAGGCTCAAGAAACATGATCCCACAATGTGCTGTATACAAGAAACACATTTGACCCAAAAGGAAACTGATACATTAAATGTCAAAGGATGTAAAACAGTACGACATGCAACAGGAACCCAGAAAAAAGCAGCGGTAACTATTCTATTTGCAGACAATGTGGACTTCAAACCAAAAATGATTAAAAGAGACAAAGAATGTCACTACCTACCTTGAGTGGAAAAATTTAAGAGGAAGAACTAACAATTATAAATGTATATGCACCAAACACAGGAGCAACCAACTATATAACACAGCTACTAAAGAACATGAAAAACCAAATACACAAGGCCACAATTATTACAGGGGAACTTAACAGCCCATTGTCACAAAGAGTTAGGTCAACTAGACAAAAATTCAGCAAAGAAGTAATAGAACTGAATCATACTTGTGAGCAACTGGACTTAGTAGATGTTTGCAGAGTGTTCCACCCAACCAAAAAAGAATACACAATCTTCTCACATGCACATGGGAAATTCTCCAAAACAGACCATATATTATTCCATAAAACATTTTAAGTAAATGCAAGGGCATTGAAATTATTCCATGCATAATATCTGACCATATTGCACTGAAATTGGAAATTAATGACAAATGAAATTGTAAAACCTGAATGCATACATGGAAATTAAACAACAACCTTTTAAACAACCAGTGGGATACTGATGAAATTAAGGAAGATATAAAACAATACCAAAAATTTAATGAAAATTTGGAAAAATCTATTGTAATCTGTGAGATGCAATGAAACTGGTCTTAAGAGGGAAATATATACCAATAAATAGTCATATCAAGAAAACAACCTAATGCTTTATCTCAAGCTACTAGAAAAAGAAGAACAAGTTAAACCCAAATCTCACAGAAGAGAGGAAATAGTAAAGATTACAGCAGAAATCAATGCAATCGAAACTAAAAAAAATACAAAGAATTAATGAATCAAAAAGCTGTTTTTTTGAGAGAATAAACAAAATTGACAAATCTCTATCTAACCTTATAAATGAGAAGAAAGAAAAAACCCAAATTCATGCAATAAGGACCAAAAAGTGGGAAATTACTACAGATCCCGTGGAAATTCAAAAGATCATGAACACATATTTTAAGAATCTCTACTCACATAGAGAGGAAAACAAACAGGAAATGGACAGATTTCTAGAAACATAAGCACTACTAAAGTTCAACCAAGAAGGTATAGCAATTTTGAATAATCTAGAATCAGCTATTGCAATTGAAAATGTAATAAAACTTAACAACAAAGAAACATCCAGATCCTGAGGGATGCACAGCTGAATTCTACAAGAAATTTAGAGAAGACTTGATGTCAATACTCCTTAAACACTTCAGTGAAATTGAAAAGAAAGCAGTCCTCCCTAATTCACTCCTGGAGGCAAATAACTCTTATACCAAAACCAGAGAAAGACCCTACCAAAAAGCAGAACTATAGGCCAATCCCACTAATGAACACTAACGCAAAGATTCTCAGGAAAATACTGGCAAATAGAATGCAGCAAGGCATTACGAATATTATACATCATGACCAAGTAGGGTTCATTCCAGGAATGCAGGGATGGTTTACCATACGCAAATCAATAAATGTGATATTCCATATCAACAGAGCCAAAAACAAAAACCACATGGTCATCTCAATAAATGCAGAAAAAGCTTTTGATAAGGTCCAACACATATTCATGATAAAAAACCTTCAGACACTCGGAATACACGGTGTCTACCTCAACCTTATAAAGCCCATCTATGACAAATCAACAGCCAATATTATACTGAATAGACAAAATATAAAGCTTTCACTTTAAAATCAGGAACAAGACAAGGATGTCAACTATCACCACACCTTTTCAATATAGTTCTGAATCATTAGCCAGGGCAATCAGACAAGAGAAACAAATAAAAGTCATAAAGATTGGAAAGGAAGAAGTTAAATTATCACGATTTGAAGATGACATAATACTCTATATACAAGACCCCAAAACTCCATTAAAAGTCTGCTAGAGGTAATAAGCAAATTCAGCAGTGTAACTGGATACAAAGTCAACGTGCAAAAATCAATAGTACTCCTGTGCACAAACAAGAAACTCACCAAAAGAGAAATTATGGAAATATCGTCCTTCACAATAACATCTTAAAAAATGAAATACTTAGGAATCAATGTAACTAAGAATGTAAAAACCAATATTCTGAAAATTATACTATGCTAGAAAAAGGAGATAGAAGAGGATATTAGAAAAATGCAAGGATATTCATTGCTCTTGGCTAGGAAGAACCAACATTGTGAAAATGGCCTTATTCCCAAAAGTGTTATACAGATTGAATGCAATCCCAATCAAAATATAATCAACCTACCCACAGATCTAGAGAAAACACTCCTAAAATTTATTTGGAAACAGAAGAAACCTAGAATAGCAAAGGCAGTTCTGGGCAATAAAGACAAGGCAGGAGGCATCTCAATTCGTGACTTTAAACTCTACTACCAAGCAACAGAGATAAAATCAGCATGGTACTGGCAAAGAAATAGACCTGAAGATCAATGGAATAGATTAGAAAATGCAAGTAAAGACACTCAGTCACCTGATATTTGACAAAGGGTCTAAACACATCACTGGAAGAAAGATAGCCTCTTTAATAAATGGTGTTGTAAAAACTGGCTCTCCACATGCAGAAGAGTGAAATTAGATCCATGCCTATCACCATGCACAAAACTAAAGTCTAAATCGTTCAAAAACCTAAACATTAAAATAGAAACACTAAATCTACTGGAAGATAGGGTAGGTAGAAGTCTTGGAGACATAGGGGTAGGCAGAGAATTCATGAAAAAAACACAAACTGCACAGGAAATGCTTCAGATAATCAACACCTGGGATCTCATATTATTGAAAAGTTCCTGCACTTCAAAAGAAATCACCAGCAGAGTGAAAAGAAAACCCACAGAATGGGAAAGAATTTTAGCCAGCAACCCCGCAGACAAAGGACTTATATCAAGAACATATAAAGAATGGAAAAACATGAAGCCACCCAAATTCAAAGACCCTCTCCATAAATGGGCATCTGAGATGAACACTCAGTTCTCAGATAAAGATACACAAATGGCAAATAATGATGATATGTTCACCTTCACTGGTCATTCAAAAATGCAAATTAAAACAACATTGAGATTTCACCTCACTCCTGAAAAAATAGCTGCCATCAAGAAATCAACTGATAACAAATGTTGGCGAGGCTGTGGGGAAAAAAGTACACTATTTCACTGTTGGTGGGAGTGTAGACTGGTGCAACCACTATTGAAATCAGTATGGAGACTTCTCAGAAAACTAGAACTGGAAGCTCCATTCAACCCAGCTATTCCCCTCCTGGGTAGTTTCCCAGAAAAATGAAAAGATCATATCATCGTGATGTAAGTGCACCCATGTTCATTGCAGCACAATTTGTTATAGCTAAATCTTGGAAACAACCAAGATGACCATCAACCCAAGAGTGGATGAAAATGATGTATTTTTATGCAATAGAATATTACTCAGCTCTAAAGAAGGATGATCTTGAGGCCTTCACAGGGAAATGGAGACAAATTGAAACTATCCTCATTAGTGAAATAAATAAGAATCATATTTATAAATATCGCATGGTGCCTCTAGTGTAAAAAGTAATAAAAACTGTAGGAGTAATAAAACCCAAAATGTGAAATTGCTACTGTAAAAAAGAGAGGAAAAGAAAGTGCTCTAAAGGATATAATTGCATGTATGTTTAAGTGTGTAAGATGAATGACCATATTCCTGTTTTTGTTAGATCATGGAGCAGAACTGCTAACAGTCTCATTGCTTGAATGTGTACTTTGTATGTTTTACCTTTGTAACTTGAACAACTGTTTCCAAGATGACAGCATGTAAGCTATAAAGTAATGATTTCTTAGTATTTTTTGTTCTTTTCTTCTTTTTCCTTGGCATTTTGTATTGTTGCTACTGTTTTTTTCTGTTTTGTTTGTTTTGTTTTGTTTTCTTTTTAAGTAAAATTTTAAAAAATGACATGAACATGAGTGCAAGTGAAAATATGTTTTACTAATAAATCAAATTTGTAATTCAGGTAAATGAAAGGTAAGCACAAATTCATGAATGCAGCTCTTTCAGGGAATATGTCACATGGCCTGGAAGCTTTACATCCCCATGGGAATTCAGACTGTTCCACCCTCTGCTCCTGTGTTGCACAGAGCTGAACTCCCTGTGTCCTGTGCACCACCCCTGCTGGTCCTGAGCACCACAGCAGGGAGTATTGTGTCCAGTCTCACACTGATATCATCTCACTGTGTCTCTTGCAGAGCAATACATGGCCATATCCTCAGGTTTCACTTTGGTCATTTGTAGATACAGTGTGCTTTTGGAGTCATCCCTGGAAATGGTAAATCTGCATTTCATGGATTCATTGTACCCTGATGTGTGACTATTAGCCTTGTTTCTGATAAGAGAAACCAACTCTAGGCCCTTTCCTGGAGCCTGGCAGATTGAGTCCATGTGGTAACCACCAAAGGTGAATCCTAATGTCACACAGGAGAGTCTCAGGGACCCCTCAGACTCTACCAGCTGTACCTCAGCCTGGACACCTGAAAACACAGATACATCCTGCTCAGGAAACCGTCACATGTGTCTGCAATTTGTCCCAATCTCTTCTACAATGTATCCCTTGTTCTTCATTAATTAATTTTCAAAACAGTAACAAGGAAAAGCCAGCTCAACACAAGCTCCATGGTGGTCCATCTGTGCTCAATCCTGATCTCCAAGAGGAAACACCTGAGCATCCTCTGCAGAGCTGCATGGTGAGGGCTGGGCTGGTTTATGTTGGGAGAGAGTGGTCCTATATTGCATGGTCTTCTGTGGTATAAGCAGTTCTGTGGACAGTAAGCAGAAAAACTTCAATAGCAGATTGCATGTGAGTCTGCAGGTCAAGTCTGGTGAACATAATATCATTATGTCAAGTAAGAATTTCATGTAACTCTGTTATGATATCACTTCTAATTCATAGCCTTAATTTTAGTTTTACATATTTAAACTATATGATACATTTTCAGTGTTTACTCCATTATTCAAATATTGAATTTCTTACAGAAACACAAGTGAGTGATTGAATGTGACCATGAGTTGCTATATGGTGTGAAAAGTCCAGTGCACCCAGGTCTTCCCTTGTGATCTAAGAACAGAGTTGAACATGCACAATCAGATTCACAGGGCCCTTTTTACTCTATTTAAAATGGGCTCCTATTTCTCTACCTACAGAGTAAACTGTGCTTCATGGTTGCAGTGCCCCGTGCACACCCACGTAACTCTACATTGAGGAAGGCTGTAGGTAGCCTGGGAGGCAGTCTCGACTCCGTTGAGTTGAAGCAGGTTTGCAAAGATGTATCAAATGCAAACTGAAGTATTTAACCATCTTTCTCAGCAAGAGAAAGCAGATGTACCGATGAAAACTGTCCCTGGAGAGGTGGCTGGGCAGTGCTGCCAGGGACCAAGGTCAGGGTCAGGCCTGGGACAGTGAAGGACTTTTCCAGATTACTCAGAAAAAAGGAGTATTTCTCCTTCTAGCAGATGGGCAGAGGGCAAGACTTAGAATTCCATCAGGGAGAAGAGTGATATGGGTTCACCATCCCATAAGACACATTTTCAGATTCCAGCAGAGCATGTCCTGAAGCTACAGCTGGTAGCTGAAAACTATCATGGCCTAAAATGTATCAGTCCATGATATATAAGGCCAGTGGCAGAACTATAGAAGAGACAAAGGAGTTCTTCACCAAACCCAAGTACTTTGGTAAAAAAAAAAAGAAAGAAAACATAATCTATTTTGATCAGGGCGTGCTGCCTGCCATAAGTTTTGATGGGAAAATTTTGGAAGAGAAGCACAAATTTCTATGGCCGCAGATGGAAATGGGGGTTTTTCTCAGGCTGTTGCAGCCCAGAATATGGTGGAGGATGTGGAACAAAGAAGCATCTGGTGACTTTGCATATTCTGTGTGGATAGTGCATTGGTTCATTGGATTCTGCATTGAGAAAGGGCGGACTGTGGAGCAAAGGTGATAGAGGAGAGAACCCTATAGAGCCAGATGGAGTGGTTTTCTGGGTGCATGGATGATACCTGGTGGTAGAAAACAGAGAAATTTCCCTGGCAAGAGCTCACAAGCGAAGATCAGATGGATCAGTGCTGTTCCATGTGGTCAGCACCGCCAATCACATCTTCACCATCCCATATCTGAGAGATACTGTCGGTGTTGATGAACCTCAGCTGCAGCATTATCTGGTTCACAGGAAGATTCCTTATGCAGATTCCTGAGGGGAGCTAATTACGCCAGACAAATCAAGTGGAATAAAGTTGCCAAAAGTAGCCTCTGACAACTTCCAGATTGCACGGAAGCTTTCAGTGTATGAAGCATTACAGGAGGATGGATTTTTCCCTACCAAAAGATGCAGATGGTCAGAGTGGGAAGGATGACCCCAGGAGTTCCTTGGTGCCCTGCACTATTGATCACTGGGTGCTTGGTGCTCACAGGTGGAGATGGTTCTCGCCTTCCAGCGATTCCCACCTTGAAGGATGCCAGTGATACACCGTTCCAGTGTGAAACCTCTCCTCTTGTTTCCTAAGCTCCAGAAGGACTGGAAAGTTATGTGGCAGGTAAAGAATTCCACACAGCTTTAATCACTAATGGGATTGGATGCCATGATCTGGTGACAAATGTCTTACAAGTCACTTACCAGGTTCTGACACAACAGGGTACAGCTTTTTATTATTAATAGACCGACTGGGAACCTACAGAACCTGTCCCCAAAGAACGAAGTGTAAACAGTCATAAGGTTTCATGCTGCTTGTTGAACTCTTACAGCTACTACAGACTCCCATGTTCCAGATGACTTAGCTTCCAACAGCATTTTCATGGTTTTCAGCTCACTGAAAGTTTGATTTATATTTTTTGATTGTCTGATTTATTTCCAAGTCAAGGAAAACACAGGCCATCTAGGAAATTTCTTACAGCTTAAGAATAGTCAGGATGTTCAACAAGACTTTCCTTGGAAGTGGAAGCTTTTCTTTGTGAAATTGTACATAGTAATAATATGTCATTGTATTGGCTACGAGTTTCCTATGGCACTAAAAGTTTGTCTTATTTTATCAAGCATTAAAATTTTTAAAGAAAATAATTGGATAGCAAAATAAACTTGCTTTAAAAGAACTAAGAAGAGTGTAGAGTTCATTGAGTTATAATCAATGGTTTGTTACTGAAATAAAATTTCTGTGCCACCCATCATGATATGGATGTCAGAAAAAGAAAGAAACCTTGGTCCATTTAAGCACAACACCTCCTAACTAGAGATATACAAGATACTTGCTAGCTCTGTGCCTTGCATCACTGATGGACATGCCAAAGAACTGCAGAGAAAAACCTCTCAACTTTTTCTCCTCATTTGCTGAAAAGTTGGTTCTAACCTCCAAGTGTTCTGTGCGCCCCATGTTGTTCTTAGTGTCCCTGAGGGGGTTTAAGTCTGCGCTCACACATGCATCAAATCCCTGTATGTTTTACACAGTAATAGGTGGCTGTGTCTTCTGAGGTGACAGAGTTCAGCTGCAGAGAGAACTTGTTCTTGCTTGTGTCTCTGGAGATGGAAATGCGGCTCTGGAGAGAAGGGCTGTAGCTAGTGCCACCACTGTAACATATTTCTCCCATCCACTCAAGGTTCTTTCCTATAGGCTGATGGATCCAACTCCAGTAGTAACCACTGGTTGTGATGGAGAATCCAGAGACTGAGCAGGTGAGGGAGAGGGTCTGTGAGGGCTTCACAAATTCAGGCCCCAACTCCTGCAGCTGCACCTGGGACAGGACACCTGGAAAAAAGTGTAAAATTCCTATCAGCCAACTGCTTTTGTAATTTTCCAATGGACCCATGTCTGACACTGAGGACACTCACCATGCGGACCTGTCATCAGGCACAAGAGCAGACCAAGCAATTTCATATTCTATGCCACATCTTCTCCTTCTGCAGAGATCTTAGGGGTGTCGGAGGAAGGAACTATCAGCTCTAGGAGCGCAAGGGTGGAATTTGAGTCTAGATTTGGGAGACAAATTTGCATGAGGGAGGCCCCTTTCCTTTATGATGATGAGGCACAGGGCAGGCTGTGTTTTGTTCTTGTGCCACAGCGAGGAATCTCCTCCCCTGCACTTGTGTGGTGTCCATGTCTGTGACAGACAGGTAGCTGCCTTCTCTGGAGTGGAGGATGCAGAGCCATGGTCCCTCCTTCCAGAACCCACAATAACTTCTTCCAGTCCTGCTCCATTCTTGTTCCAAGCCTGACTCTGTCCTCCCCCACAGGCTCTGAGGCTGCTTCCACAGGACAAAGACAAGCACAACCCCCTCCTCCTCTCCCCAATCTTTTAACAAAGTAGATCACACAGATGTGTCAGGCACTGTGCTCTGGGGCTGCTCTGCGCTGTCTCCAGCTCCACAGTTGTGCTGGCATCACCTTTTCAGGAGACTCTGCAGGTTCCTCCCTTCTGTGGGGCTCACTGCCTGCCCCTGAGGGGGTCTGGGTGTTGTTCTGACAGCCACATGGTGGTGTCAGTGCCCATAGTTGTTGGACTATGCACATATGCAGGGTGAGTGCCCGTGCATACATGAGCACACGTAGTCTGCACAACCCACACTGCTGTCATGGTGGCACACACTGTTTGGGACACATGGAAGCCTCACTGATGGTGACTGAGGGAAGTGTCTCCAAAATATTAGTAACTGAAATCTGAGGAAACCCTGAGTCATGAGGCTTGAGGTCACATCTTCCATTTGTGATGCTGTCAATCTATCAAGTCCCTGCTCTCCTCTTGTGGTGGGAGTGGCAGATTCTAAATCCATTTTGGATCATTTCTTTATTTTCCTGTTGAGCAGCCACTGGTTTCTCATTTTCTTTGCTGTTCTTCTTTTCACCAGTTCCCTTTGTGACCTCAGTGTTGAGTCTAGTAATCTTTGTATGTAGAATTAAAACATGATAAGACATTGATATGTGTGTAATCATATGTGTAGCAGCACAGTTCATATTAGCCAGCTCTTGGAAACAACTTAAATGCCCAATGACTGAGGAATGAATGAAAATGAATTATTTTTAGACAATGGGGTACTACTCAGCCATAAAAAAGAATAAAGAGGACACTTTCTTAAGTAAATGGATGCAACTCGAGAACATACTTGTTATTGAAATAAGACACAAATATGTAAACATCACACTGTTTAGTGTGACAAGCTGAAAAAAACATATGTATATGTGTATAAACAATAGTTCAGAAAGTTATGCTACTGATTTATCTGGGTTGGCTGAAGAGAAATATTTGTGCTGGTATTGTTCAGATGATTGAATGCAGTTGTCTTTTGCTCTGTGTGAAAGGTTTGGGGATGACAGTTCGCAATGTGTGTACTGTTGTTGCCCCCTGATGGATGTGTTGAGAAAGTTTTTGTAGTCTTGTCCTTCTCCTTCTATTTCTTCTTCTTCTCCTTCTTGTTCATCTACTTCTTTGTTTTCTTTCTTTATATTTTTGAATAAATTGGATCCAAAAAAAGCTTTGTGTGACTTATAACTTGGCCAGTCTAAGTAATTGCCAAGTTATAAAGTTTCCTTTATTTGAGTTGATATTCCACCCTGTGCTATTCCTGGTTTTGATCATTGCATCCCTAGAGATGAACTACACAAGAACACACAAGAACAGACAGAGCACAGAGGGGAAGGATCGTTTCATGATCTCTTCTTGTGAGATACAGCCACTGTTATCTGCATCTTAGCAAATCGTCCAGTGATGTTTTCCCTTGTCCTCAATTCCTTGTGATCCCAAATGTCTCCCTCAATGATTTAACACCAGGCAAGAGTCAGAGTCCAGGCCTGGATTTTGGTCTTCACTCTGCTGTGGGCATCTTGTTCTTTCATGGACCGTGTTCTTCCACAGTCAGATTCCCAGATCAGCAGTGTTTCCAGACACACTGTCACACACACTGACAGCAGCTTGCAGAGATGTCCAAATTTTATAGAAGGTAATGTAAACATAGCCAATTCACCTTGCAGTAAAAATTTACACAGTAGTTAAGAGATTCAATAAGAATTTCTGAGACTCACTACTGCTGACAATAGGCTTTAATAAATACTGCTCGGGCAGTGCCCTATGACGGCAGGATGTGTGACAACATGATGGTTTCTACCAATGAGGTGCTGAGAGCCCATCCACAGTTGCATCTACCACAGCTCTCCAAGGCATCGCTCTACATCGCCAAGGGTGGGGAAATGAACAGCTCTAAAACAGGTGAACACTCAGATCAACACACAGTGAGGTTCAACCTTTTTCTGCATGAACAGAATTTGAAAGTGCCCTTCAGGTTAACATTCCCCACAGATTCACTTTAGGGTGGAAGTCAGAAATAAAGTCAACAGGGAAATAAATATTAAATATTTCTACACCTAAAACCTATTGAGACTGAAATCACATGCACTGTGAAAAGACTTCATTGAGAATGCATTATGTAATCAGTAATGAAATGGGGAAATGAATAGAAGCCTGATTCCATGAAAACATAACACTGTAGGATCAGCGACATAGAAGGTCCACAGAATCTCTGTCCCTGGAGTATTAAAAAAAAACTTCAGGCTGACACCACAGGGCTGTGTAGGTCACCCCTGAAACAGCGTGTCCAGCGCGCCCCCTACTGTCGTGAGTTTGCTGTAGGGAGGTTTCTATCTGGACTCACTTGTATCAAAGCACTGTGTCTTGAATAGTAATAGGTGCTTGTGTCTTCTGCGGTGACAGAGTTCAGCTGCAGGGAGAACTGGTTCTTGCTTGTGTCTCTGGAGATGCAGATGTGGCTCTAGAGTGATGGGTTGTAGTTTGTGCTACCAGTGTAGCTTAAGTACTACATCCACTCCAGGTTCTTTCCTGGAGGCTGATAGATCCAGTGCCAACCATATCCACTGGTTGTGATGAAGAATCCAGAGACTGAACAGGTGAGGGCCAGGGTCTGTGAAGGGTTCAACAGACCAGACTCTGACTCCTGCAGTCGCACCTGGGACAGGACATCTAGGACAAAAAAATGCCATGTGAGTTTGATGAGCCTCTAAGTTAACTTTCTAAGCCTATCAAGTTGACATAAGGTATCAACCATTACATACACCTTACTGAACACAGGTGGATCACATGGACCTTGCACTGAACTGGGGTTTCCATGTTGCTCTTTTATTTTAAAAAGAATTAAAGAAAATAAACAATAAAATGATATAGAAGTTCTTGTTGCTCTTTTAAAAGGTGATTTATGGAGAACAAGATACACTGATTGTGTGTCTAGAAATGAGTAGAATAAACTGTGGGCATGTGTGACAGCTTTCTGAGCAGGATATCTCTGTGTTTGCAGGTGTCTAGGTTGAGATGCAGCTGCTGGAGTTGAAGGAGGGTTGGTGCATGCTGCATGAGAACGGAAACTGCCTTGTACATCCCTGGGCTTAACTGTCTGTGATTACTACATGTACTGATTTCAGGTCCTAGGGAAGGACCTAGAGTCAATGTCATCTATCAGTCTTGGTAGTAGTTATCCATAGTATGTAGACTCCATGAAGGACCAAATCACAATCTGAGAGACAATGCCAAAGTACACCCTGTATCTGCAGATAAAATGCTGACAACCTGAGAATGGTCTTGTTGTATTGTTCAATAGAAACAATGTTGGGTACTTCAGGTATGCCCATACACAAACCTCTGTTCAGTGGTATATGGAAGTGCATGCAGAAAATAGAAAGCTCATTGTACAATGCTGGGGCAGATACAGTAGCAGAGTAATGTTAAGGTTGGCTTTCCTCTCATTGTGTGAAACTTCCTCCACATATAATAGAAATGTTATAGCAACTTCATTCATGATTCTGTCCCTCCCTAAATCACCCTGCTAGGCTCATTGCACTAATTGACAGCATATGTCTGCCTAAAAAGCCCCTACAATAACCATGTCACCACCTCAACATTGAACAGCCTTGAAATTTCTTCAGCCTGATTCATTAGTCCACCACTCTTAAACTTAATTTCAGGCATAATCTCTGAATAAGAGCAAAATGCAGACTTTTTGACAAGCTATAACACACATTATCTGGACCCCAACAACCACTGCAGTCCTTTTTCCCAGCAGAAACCTCCAAGGCCTGGTCTTAACTGGAAGGATTTCTAGCAGCCTTCTGGTCTTGAGATCAAAATTCTGACCAGAATTTCCCAATAGAAGCATATAAGGCATTTCAGCTCTCCTGTTTCAGGTCATATCCCTGAACCTTTCAAACTCTTCCAACAAGCCATTAATTCTTAAGATTCTTGAACTACATAGCTTCAGTCACAGCAATGACCCACCTCTTTGGTACCGAATTCTGTCTTTTAAAAATAAAAAGAAATCAGTAAATAACAATTTGAATACTACAAGATGATGCAAATAAAAACAACATAAGATACATGAAAAAGAAGGGGACAGCATAAATGATATCAAGAGGCTATTTACAGAAGTAATAGCTGGAAATTTCACAAATGTGAGAATGGAAACTGACATAAAGATTAGTGAAGCATATAGAATTCAAAATAGCCATAACCAAAATAAAACTGCACCCAGAATATTATAATAACCATCCCAGAAATCCAACATAAGAACAGAATATTAAAAAGTGTTAGAGAGAAAAGACAGATCACCTATAAAGGAAAACCTATAAGAATCACAGTAGACTTCTCAATGCAAACAATGAAGTCAAGAAGAGCATGGAATGAAGTATTTCAGATCATAAAGAAAAATGATGGCCAACCAGGCAGATGTACCCTGCAAAACTTTCCTTCAAATGGATGCCGAAATAATACCTCCATGACAAAGAACATGTGAAGAGCCTCATGATCACCTAACCAACCCTACAAAGATTACTGAAAGACATTCTAGATGCACACAGGAAAAGTCCACTGAGCAAGGCAGACAATTAAACAGAATAGAAAGGTAAAGATACAGGAGCAGAAAGATAACATGTCAACAATAAACCAATATATAACTGTTATAACCATTAATGTAAATGATCTCAATTCACCAATCAAAAGAAACAAACTGGCAGAATGGATCAAGAAAAGCATCCAACCATATGCTGTCTACAAGAAACCCTTCCAACACAAAAGGAATCTCACAGAATGAAAGTCAAAGGATGGAAAAGAATACTGCATGCAACATGAAACCAAAAAAAGTGGGGATAGATATACTGTTTTCAGACAATGTGAACTTGAAATCAAGAATAATTGGAAGAGATAAAGAAGGTTACTATATAACAGTTATGGGAAAACTTCAAGAGGAAGAGATAACAATCTTAAATATATATGCACCAAATTCCAGAGCACACAGCTATAAAAAGCAAGTATTAACAGAAATGAAAAATCAAATAAGCAATAATACAATTATAACAGGAGATCTTAGCACACCATTGACACAAAGGGACAGACCAACTAGACAGAAAATCAGCAACGAAATAACAGAACTGAATCATACGTGTGAACAAATGGACTTGATAGATGTATACAGTGTACATCCAACAACATCAGAATATACATTCTTCTCTGCAGTACATGGGGAATTCTCTAAAATAGACCATATATTAGGCCACAGAACATATTTAAGTAAATGCAAAAGAATTGAAATTATCCCATGCATGCTATCGGATCATAGGGCAATGAAACTAGAAATTAATGACAAAAGAAACTACAAAAATCCAACAAACACATGGAAATTGAATAATACACTCTTGAGTAATCAGTGGGTTGCAGAGGAAATTGAAGAAGAAATTAAACAATATGTACAAGCAAACAAAATACAAATACAATTTACCAGAATATGTGGGATGCAATGAAAGCAGTACTCAGAGGAAAATTTATTTCACTCAGTTCTCATGTCAGGAAAACAGAATGAACACAAATAAACAACCTGATGTTACAACTCAAACACCTAGAAAAAGAAATGCAAGCCAATCCCCAAGCCAAAAGAAGGTAGGAAATTATAAAGATCACAGCAGAAATTAATGCAATAGAGACTAAGAAAACAATACAAAGAATCAATGAATCAAGGAGTTGGTTCCTTGACAGGATAAATAAATTTAATAAGCCCTTAGCCAACCTTATTTTAAAAAGGAAAGAAAAAACTCAAATTCATGCAATAAGGAATGAAAAAGTTGAAATTAACACACACTCAACACCTAGTTCAAAAACCTCTACTCTCATAGGTTCAATAACACAGAAGAAATGGACAGATTACTAGAAACATATGAACTACACAAGCTGGGTTAGGAAGATGTAAAAAAGCTGAACAACCCAATTTCTATTAATGAAATTGAAAACATAATTAAGTCCTTAATAAAAAGAAGAGCCCAGGACCAGATGAATTAACCACGGAATTGTACAAGAAATACAAAGAAGATAATTGCAACACTCCTTAAACTCTTCAATGAAATTGAAAGGCAAGCAATTCTTCCCAAGTCATTCCTGGAAGCAAATGTTACTCTAGCACCAAAACCGGAGAAAGACCCAACTAAAAAAGAGAACTGTAGGCCAATCTCCTTAGTGAACATATACGCAAAAAATCACAATAAAATATTGGCGAACAGGATGTAGCAAATCATCAAGAAGATTATATATCAGGACCAAGTGGGATTCATTCCAGGAATTGAGGGTGTTCAATATATGTAAATCAATAAATGTAATCCACCATATCTATAGAGCCAAAAGTAAGAACCACATGATCATTTCTATAGATATAGACAAAGCTTTTGATAAGGTCCAACACTCATTCATGATAAGAAACTTACACAGAACTGGAATAAATGGGCTTTAACTCAATATGATAAAGGCCATCTATGAGAACCAACTGCTAGATCATATTAAATGGCCAAAACCTGAAAGCCTTTACCTTAAATCAGGGAAAGACAAGGATGTCTCTTATCACTGCTCCTATTTAACATAGTACTGGAAATACTAGTCAGAACAATTAGTCAAGAGAGAGAAATAAAAGAAGTAAAGATAGGAAAAGAGGAAGTTAAATTATCACTATTTGCAGATGACATGATACTCTACATAAAGACCCCCAAAACTCCATTGAAAGACTCCTAGATACAATACATAAATTCAGCAATGTAGCTGGATACAAAGTCAATACTAAAAAATCAATAGCATTTCTATACACTAATAGCCAAAGCACTGAGAGAGGAATAAGACAAGCCACACCCTTCACACCAGCATCCAAAAAAGAGAGAAATAATTAAGAACTAATCTCATGAAACTAGTAAGAGTTATACAGGGGCCATGTTGGAACTTAGGGTGCTGAGCCAACCAGTAACCAACCTGCTGCCTTAGAATCAAACAGCCTGCGGGCTTAGAATCAAACATACCATGTTCCCCCCACCCCTGCTAACAATCGGGATCCAGGGATCTGGGTATCTCTTGGGAGGTGACTATATGTGGTACAGCAAGTGGGGGGAGTTTCCTTCTACTGTCTCTGAAGGCAGATATTTTTATTGCCATTTTGCTTTGTCCTGATTAATGGTGTTGCTCTATTCAATATTCAGTTTTGATGTGTTCTATAATGTTGTGTATTTCTTTTGATTTTGCTGTACCTAATAGAAGAACAACTATTTTGAAGATAACAAGATATACAATGGTGCCTATTATTGCTGTCATGGTGACCTGCTGTGATGTTCTGTGCCAATTTCACTATACTGTCTCAATTGGCTTTATTCCATCCTGTTTTATTGCATATTACTACCTCCAAGTTAATGAAAATTAAATAATAACAAAACAATAGAACATGATAAAACAAGGTAACAAAATACCTCCAAAAACTCCCAACTCCTTCAAAGCTGATCCATGTGACATGGATGACGAGAAACTCAAAAACAAAATGACAGAATTATATAAGGTGATTAAAAAGGAAATAACAACAACAAAACAGATCAATAAGGTACTGAGCAAGCTGAAACATGATATAACTAAACAGATAATGTACTTAAAAAGCAAAAAGAGGAAAAGAAAATGCGCTAAAGGGTATAACAGCATGTATGTTTAAGTGTGTAGGGTTGATAACCATATTACCAAGTTTTTTTTGGATCATGGAACAGAACTGTTTACAGCCTCAATGTTTGTTCACTTCGTATGCCTTAATTTTGTAACATTAACAAGTATTTCTAAGAAGACAATATGTAATTTATCAAGTAGTGATTTCTTAATGTTTTTTTTGAAATTCGGTATTATTTCTACCCTTTTTTCTGTTTTGCTTTTTTCTCTTTAAATAAAATTTTAAAAAAAGAGTTATACAGAGAAAATTATAATGTCCTGAAAAAGAAATTGAAGAGGACCTCAGAAAATGGAAAGGTATACCTTGTGCATGGACAGAAAGAATAAATATTGTGAAAATACCATTCTTCCAAAATTACTATAGAGATTCAATGTAATCCTCATCCAAATACAAATACTATACCTCATATATCTAGAGAAATCACTCCTAAAATACATCTGGAACCAGAAGAGACCTAGAATTGCAAAGGCAATTCTAAGCAGCAAAGGCAAGGCAGGAGACATCACAATACGTGACTTAAAGTTATACTACAAAGCTACTGTAATAAAATCAACATGGTACTGGAATAAAAACAGATCTGAAGATCAATGGAATAGATTGGAAGATACAACCACAATCACACTGAACCACCTTATTTTAGATAAATGGACCAAACATGTTCACTGGAGAATGATAGTCTCTTTAATAAATGGTGCTGGAAAAATTGGTTATCCTTATGCCAAAAATTAGAACTAGACCCATGCCTATCACCTTACCTAAACTAAAATCTAAATGGATCAAAGATCTAAATATTAAAACAGAAACACTAAATCTGTTGGAAGACAAAGTAGGTAAAATTCTTGAAGACATAGGGGTAGGTAGAGAATGCATGAGCAAGAATGAAAACCAAATGGGAAATACTTCCCAGAATCAATAACTGGGATCACATCTTATTAAACAGTTTCTGCATGTCAAAAGAAATCTCCAGGATAGTGAAAGAAAACTCAGAAACTGGAAAAAATATTAGTGGAATGTCCCTCAAACTAAGGACTTCTGTCTAGAACTTATAAAGAATTAAAAAAAACTCAGACCATCGAAATTCAAAGACCCAATCCAAAAATGGGTATCCAAGATGAATACACAGTTCTCAGATGAAGAAATATGAAAGGCAAAAAAATATGAAAAAATGTTCATCATCATTAGTCACTAGAGAA
This sequence comes from Dolichotis patagonum, assembly GCA_004027295.1. Classification (NCBI taxonomy): domain Eukaryota; kingdom Metazoa; phylum Chordata; class Mammalia; order Rodentia; family Caviidae; genus Dolichotis; species Dolichotis patagonum. The sequence goes on from PVJX010001840.1 coordinate 116,595, forward strand.
ATGTAAATGAAAGCCACACTGAGATTCCATCTCTCTCCAGAAAGAATGGCCAAGATAGAAAACACTACCAACAACAAGTGTTGGAGAGGCTGTGGGGAAAAAGGAACTCTTCTGCACTGTTGGTGGGAGTGTAGACTGGTGTAACCACTGTGGAGGTCAGTCTGGAGATTCCTCAAAAAGCTGGGTTTGGAAGTCCCATTTGACCCAGCTATTCTGCTTCTAGGCATATTCCCAGAAGAAATGAAAACATCATACCACAGTGATATATGTGCACCCATGATTATAGCAGCACAATTTGTAATAGCCAGATCTTGGAAAACAACTAAGTGACCATCAACTGAGGAATGGATAAAAAAGATGTGGTATTTTTATACAATGAGGTACTACTCAGCTATAAAGAATGATCGCATTGAGATATTTATAAATAAATGGATGCAACTTGAGACCATACTCATAAGCAAAATAAACCAAACTCACATATGCAAATACCATATAGTCTCCCTAATGTGAGAAATGGTAAGAGTTCATAAGATTTTATGGTAATCATGATTCCCCATGACATAGCTTTTTTTTTTACTTTATTATGTGTGATGGTATGAACAACTGTGTTGAAGAAAACAAAAAATTATAGCAACCATTGCTGACTTAATATTGTCTTTCTCTGAAGTCCTACCATGCTTTAATTCTTCTATTACCATCAGTTATATCATGTTGTTTCTTATTGGGATTTTATTATATGTGATAATATAAACAAATTTTTTATGAAAAATGAGATATTATAGTAGCCATTGATTATTTTCTGTCATTCGGTTCAGAATACCCGGTAATTCTTTCATTCTTTTGAATGGTTTTATAGTATTTTATTATGTTTGATACTATTGTATTTGAAGCCATGCTCAACAATTGCAAAGAAAGAGCCATTATGGTAGCTACTGTTAATATCCGGTTGTCTTGTTGTAAAGTGCTGTGTTGCTTATGTTGTTCTGTTCTGATCTGCTTTGTTCTTTCCTCCTTTGTTTTATTATCTTTAAAATAAAAAAAACATGTGATCAGCCACCTTAATTTGTAAACTTTTCAATTAGCCACGTCTGACATTGAGGACAGTAACCATGGGGACCCATCATCAGGAACAAGAGAAGACTCAGAAGTCTCAGCTTCTACACCGCACTACTGTGTTCCTGGGAGACCTGGGAGAACTGTCTGGGGATAGAGCTGTGAGGACCTACAACCCATGGGTGGATTTGCAATCTAATGCTGGAGCATGCATTTGCATACAGGGCTCACACTTCCTATATGAAGGGTACATTAAATCCAGGTATGTCTGGTCTTTCTGTGCAGCTGAGCGGAACCTCTTTTTCTGAATTCTAGCTGAGTATTAGTCTGATAAGTGCAAGTTAATTTAGAGTAGTAGTTGAAGCAGGGCAAAGATGACCCCAGCTTCCTGGTCACAGGATGGATTCATCCTGAATCTTCTTCCTTCCTGTGCACCAGTATGACTCTCTTCAAATCCACACTCTGGTGCTTTTTCTACATGAAAACCTTCAGCACATCTACCTCTACATCTCCCTTAGCTCTCTGCTTTGGTTTAATTCCTGTTGCTTTGAGAGCTTCCTTCACTGTCATTACTGTTGTCAGGAGAGGTCTACCTGCCTCCTGCTCAAAGGCATCCTGTAATCCAAGTCCCACATGAGCAGATCCACCAACCCAGAAATAAGGATGTGAGTTCTGTGCTTACCTCACAGAAAGTTTATAATCATTTGGAAAGAAAGAAGTCCATGTGGGTTAATTTTCCTCTCCCTTCGTGACCTTAATTGTTTTTTAGGGATAGTCATTCCTTTTCTAGATTCAGCATCTCCTGTTCTTCTCTGGAGGTTATTCCTAAGTTTAAAATATTTATCTCATTAGAGGTTTCTCTTTTGAACAATTATATATTATGTACATCATGCACATGATAGAAAATATGCTGATATTAGAGGGGCTGGTATGCAAAGGAGTCTTTGAAATTAGTTAACAAAATTTTTGAAATTGGTAATAATTGAGTGTCTACCATGAATAACTTTCTCAAAGCTGTTACTGTCAGAAATTGCAAGGTGAAGAATATAATACAAGACACATAATTGATAGTATATTTTCTGATAATCACCCAGAAGAAAGATGGCAGGAAATCTATTCATGCACTAAGACCCAAAGGATCCATCTAAGGTCCAAGATCCCATGGAAACATCCTGCATGAGCCCACCCGAAGATCTCGAGCCTATGACAATGCCTCATGCAAGTCTGGTTCACAGATCTGCACTGGGAAGGCCCAAAGGTCAGTGATGGAAGCTAGAAAGTTTGTACCAGTGGAGTGAATGATATGTGCCAGCAGGCTGAGGTATCTGAACTGGAGCCAAGGAGCTGCACTCAAACTAAGGATCAGAGCTCCCTGCAAAAGTCATACAACCACCCTCAGCAATAACAAGGTCTCAGTCTCCTCCTCTAATGAAAATAGCACAATTCATACCAGGAAGCCAGCATGAAAATTTCTCCAGGAGATTGAACAGCACACGTCCTCCCCTCTTGAACCAGGAAGCAATGTGTAATGTAAGGACCAGAGTTCCCCAAAGTGAACTCATCCATTTGTAGTGAATACAAGGTCCTCAGATATTCTAATGATGAGAACGGCCAAGTTCATATCAGAAAAGAAGCTCAATAAGCTTCTCCAGGTGAACTCACAGCAACAGGAAAATGAACAGCACCTAGGAAAACCAACATGGCCACACAACAACATTTCTTCCTCTCCAGTCCTTTTTATGCTCTTGGCAGCAGTTCTCAGGTGGGCCATCCATGCTCAGCACCATGCTGATTCTGTTCAGTTCGTGTTAATTTTACCACCAGTCATCAATCCACCACCAAAGCTACCTTGGTTACCATTGTGGCTGCTTTCAAAATCTTTACATGAAAGTTAAACGAAGAATGGTTTATTTAGCTCATGCTTTGTACAGATTCAGTCCTTAGTCAGCTGGTTCTGAGGTAGGATGGACAAGAGGCACCATGAGGTGAAAACCTCATTTTATGGAAGAAAAAACACGCAGCTGACAGAAGGCAGCAAGCAGGGGCAGCAGCTTCAGCCAGTCTGCCTCTTCCTTTTATCTCATCCAGGCCAAAATGTTTGCGGGTGCTGCCAAACAAATCCATGGTTTGCCTTTCCTCACCACACAATGAATCCAAGGGTCACACCCTTACACCAGAGTCACGCTGAGCCACCTTCAAATCTTGCCATGTATGGGAACTTGAGGGTTGGGGGGAGCATCTAGATACAAGCTGTAATCAAAATCCTTTCTCTGAGTGTCTGGAGAAGACACTTGGTGATGATCTCAGGGATCCATCCTCCTTTCTCCCTGTCAGCGCCCTGAGGGTCTCTTTGGTCCTCACCTTGAGATCATGGAGGGCACTGGGGAACCTTTGTGTTTAGCGGCCCAAGGAGCTCTCAAGATCATGCTGGTCCTTCGCTGTCTTCCAGCATGTTGAGGAGTGACATGTCCTCACCATGTCACTGTTCCTTCCACTGTGCATGTCCTGTGACTTTTGTTTGTATGAAATATGTGTCACCAGTGATGCTGGATTTTCCAGTCCTCCAATTTTGAAGGTAATTGGTGTCTCTGCAATGTCACTCTTCTGTGTCCAATAATGATATGTGGATGCTCAAATTTCACAGCTTTTCCTAGTTTTTCAATGCTAGAAATATGATTTTTTTTCCTTTTCATATGCATGAAGTAGGAAGCTTTTGAGACTTCAGAGTTCAAATTTAACTGGTTCCTAGCCCTAATCAAAGGTCTGATCCAACAAGCTTAAAAACACATCTCAATTGAAAAGATACTGAAAGACCCAACAGGATGCACACAAGAAATTATCAGTGATTTTGAGGATCTGTAGGGAAGCAGAAATTTAAAAGAGGCCCAGTGAAGAGCTGGCTCCATCCCAGGTGGTGGTGTGTTCTGGGATGTTGGCCTAGCCTGGCTGGATGGTGTAAGAGCACTTGGGACATCACACTGGGGACAGGAACGCTCAGTCTCTCAACACAGGTTAGGTCATTGGTTATGCTGCTCTCAGGCGAGGAGAAGAGAAAGATGAAGCATGAGGATTGTTCAGCTTCACATGGTGAGATGGATGCTGAGGTCTGTGGTGACTTCAGAGAGGCAGGGTTTTCAGTGTGAGGGAATTACTAGCTCTGCCTTCAGGAAACATTAATGTGAAGAGATCAGGAGTATGGGTCATTTCCCTTCGTGTCAGTGTATTCCTGAGTCACAGGAAACTGGTAACAGAAGAACATTATTTAGTTTGCAGAAGTCAGTTCTTATTGCATGCAACTTCATATACAGATGAGTAATTGATAATTATCCAAGCAATGAAACACAATAAAGAAATTATAGCTCAGGCAAAGGTAAATGATTTTGCGAAAATGGTGGCATTCAAAATTTAAATACACTTTTCTTAAATGAAATGGATATGTTTGTTTTAACCTGTGTATGAGTGTGTGTGAGAGATAGAGAGAGAAAGAGTGAGACAGAGAGAGAGAAAGAGTAAGAGAGAGAGTGAGAGAGAAAGAGTGTGAGAGAGAGAAAGTGTAAGAGAAAAGAGTGAGAGGAGAGAGAAAGAGAGAGAGAGAGAGAGAGAGAGAGAGAGAATTGGTCTATGGATGTTTTCTAGATTGTACCCCTGCTTCAAGTTTAAAACTCATTTTTGCTGTTTCTAGTTTTCAATACACACTTTGCAGTAACTGTGTTGCAGAACTGCTGATTGCAGAGTGAACATCAAACTTGATTCTGATAGAGTAAATACTGAGAAGGACAGGACCTGCTACGTTTAGGAGAAGCATAACAGTTTAAGAAATTGTAGTCTCCTCCAGTGTAGTGCAGTCATGTTTTTTTACAAGAGGAAGTAAATCATGGGAAACTGGTCTCGCTGGTTGTACCATTTTCTCAGCCTTTTAGGCAACTTCTCAACTATATCAATCTTACAGAGTACATATCAACAGTGTTGCATCATACCTATGTTAATAAAGCATTTAGGATAAGCAGATGATACATCTGTCTATGATAGGTAGGTGACATTTGATGAAATAGTTAAGATGTACATGGACAGAATTATATAAAATAGTTAAATATTGAATGAAACAAGCATAAAGGACAGGAAATAACACTATTTATGTGAATAAATTATACATTTACAGTAGATACATAAATGAAACGTGAATGCATAGAGAGTTGATAGTTCCAAAGAAATGTGACAGAGCCTAAATGGATTCAATGATGATAGATGGAAATAGAGACAAATAGTTGGATAGACAGATGATAGAAAGCTGGATAGATAATGATAATAAAATGATTTCCAGGATTCCCTCTGTAATATTTAATTTTGTTCATAATTTTGAAATTATGAATAAATGACTGCTATGTACCTGAGCCTGTAGAGATATAGCAACCATGAATTGCATCTTAGGGAATTGACTCAACAGCATTTTCCCATGTCCCCAAATGCTGATGACCACAAAGCTCTCTCAAATCATATGTGAGGAGTCAGAATCCAAGCCTGGCTCAGCATTATCCTCAGGGACTCAGGAGAGCACAGAGACAGCTGGAACTCAGGTTCCTCTGTGGGCAGGCCCTGGCCTCCTCTCTGGTCTTAACTCTGCTGAAGGCAACTTGATCTTCCATGGATCTATGATGAGGTCACCCAGTGTTCCCATGTCAACTGACAGATGAACAAGAAGTGGACAACAGTGAATCCAAACATAGCGACACCAACTTGTAGGCATGTGCAAATTTTATTGAGGGTATTGTAAATATAGCAAACTCATTTTGCGATACAGAAAGACACAATGTTTAAGACACCCCATAAGAGTTTCTGAGACTCACTACTACTGACTACAAGTCCTAATAAACACTGCATGGGCAGAGTCCTACGACTTCACGATGTGTGACAGCGTGATGGTCTCTACCAAAGAGATGCCAAGAGAGGCCCCTCCACAGTGGAATCTACCACAGCTCTCCAATGCATCACCGTACATCTCTAAGAGTGGGGAAATGAACAGCTTCAATAACAAGTGAGCACTCTGATAAACACACATACTGATGTCCAGCCATACAGAGTAAAAGTCTCTGCATGAACTGAATTGGAAAGTGCCCTTCAGGATGAGATGCCCTGCATGTGGAGGACAGACCTGTAGTCAACAGAGAAATAATTTTCATGGTTAAATATTTCTACATCTAAAACTCTTCAGACAGTGTAATCACTTGTGTTGTGAACAACAGCTTCATTGAAAGTGTATTGCACAATCAATAATGAAATAGATGGGAAAATGAATAAAAGCCTGATTCCATGAAAACATAGCACTGTAGTATCAGCGACATAGAAGGTCCCTAGAATCTGTCCCTTGACTGCTTAAAAAAATCCTTTAAGACTGTCACCACAGGGCTCATAAAGTGGTTGCCTAGAGCAGTGTGAGCTGGGGGTTTAGCTCAGCGGTACAAGTGCCAGCCTGGCAAGAATGAGGTCGTGAGTTCAATCCCCTTTAACCCCTAACCCCCCAAAACAGGAAAGAAAAAAAAGAAAGAAAAAGGAGAATAAACCATGAACAGTATGTACAGCACGCCACCTGCTGGTCTTGAATTTCCCTGTAGGGAGGTTTATGTCTGGGCTCACACTTGCATCCAAGCATTGTGTCTCCTGCACAGTAATAGGTGGCTGTGTCTTCCGCGGTGACAGAGTTCAACTGCAGGGAAAACTGGTTCTTGCCTGTGTCTCTGGAGATGGAGATGCGGCTCTTAACAGATGGATTGTAGACAGTGCTACCATCGTAGGTTATAACTCCCATCCACTCCAGGCTCTTTCCTGGGGGTTGACGGATCCAGCTCAAATAGGAATTTGTGGTTGTGATGGAGTAGCCAGAGACTAAGCAGGTGAGGGACAGGGACTGCAGAGGATTCACCAGGCCAGGCCCTGACTCCTGCAGCTGCACCTGGGACAGGACACCTGGGGACAATAAAACCTTGCATCAGTCACATGCTTTGGAATCTTTCCAAGTACCAATGTCTAACATTGAGGACACTCACCATGGGGAGCTGTCACCAGGCACAGGAGAAGACCCAGAAGTCTCATCTTGTAGACCACACCTCTGCCTTCCTGAGAGACCACAACCCTGTCTGGAGATGGGACTGTGAGCTCACACAAACCATGGGTGCATTTTCAATCTAATGCTGGAACTTGTATTTGCATATAGACTACACACTTCCTATTTGAAGGGGACATTGAGGCCATGCTATGTCTTCTCCTTTTGTGCTACTTAGAGGAAACTCTTGTTCTGAATTGTAGCTGGGATTGAATCTGTGCCAAGGTGGAAGATAAATTCAGAGGAGTGGTGGAAATAGGGCAATGATGACCCCATGCTCCTGATAATTGGATTTCTCCTGACTTTTCTCCCTTCCTGTACCCCAGTCGAGCTGTATTCTCATCCAGTCCCTGGTACTGGTTCTCAGGACCAAATTGAGCACAGCTCCCTCTGTGTCCACCCCAGTCTCGTGCCTATGGCTCTGTCCATGGTGCTTGAGAGCTTCCTTCACTGCCATTTCTGTTGTCAGGAGAGGGACACCTGCATCCTGCCCTAAGACATCCTGTGATCCATGGCCCACCTGATAAGAGCCAGAAGAAACTGGAAAAAAGGCTGTGAGTTCTGTGCTTACCTCACAGGGAAGTATCTAATCATCTGGGAAGAGAAGGAGGCTATCTGTGCTAGGTTTCTTCTCCCAAAACGACCCTGTGGAACAAGTAGGTGATTACTGCCTGTGTAGATTCAGCTTCTCCTCTTTTTCTCTGGGTTGTATTTCTATATTACAAATATTTAACTCATGTTAATTTTCTGTTTTTGAACAATCATATATTATGGACCCCACAGACACAATTAACAATGTCTCTAAAATTCAACATGAACACTTAATAATCATAAAATATCACACGGTTTTTGGTTGGTTTTCAGAAAGACAGTGTCCTTTTATAGTCAAGGATATGAGGTTGGCTTTTAACCCACCATGTGGCAAAGGGTGGCATCAAACATGCTGTGATCTTCCTGACTCATCATACGAGGGGTCATATTTACAGGGTTGTGACACCACACCTAGCTGAAAACATACAGTTGCTTTTCTCTGTTTTGTGAGAAAAGATTTTATTACAAGTTAATCTTGACCTTGTGATTCTATTTCTTCAGACTTCCATTTTCTGGCAGTGTGCATAAGGACCAGCATTCCTGCTCTGTGACTCAAATTTTTTCTACTCATCCTTAGAAAGGTACTTCCAGGGCACACTGAGTTCCTTCTTTTCTTAATTGCTTTATTCCATATTTCTACTCCAGTTTTAACATCTTCTAGATAAATAACCAACTTGACAATGATAATCTCTGAGGATGGAGAGTTGATCCATTTAATGAATTCCTTGCTTGCAAAATTAAAAAAAACTCACCATGTTCAACATATTTGAGAGGAAAAAAAACACCCACCATTAAGAAGCACATGCCTTCTAGAGAAGTATAGTGTTCACATACTGCCTTATTCCAGCATATTATCATGCAAGTCTTTGATCTTTCCTTGGAAAGAAATGTTAGGAATGCTCCAAATATCATTGCCATAACCAGTTCAGATCACAGCAGACATAATTATTGTGCAGCCTTGACTCTCCATCGTTCTGTTCAGGATCCATTTAGGATATCTGCTGTGTCACCATCAGATCTCTAGTGATTTCTCTTGGGGAATTATACAAAGGGTTAGGGATCCTCCCCACAGTGTGGCAAGCATGAGTGTTTGTGCCTCATTTGGGCAGATTTTCATCCATGTGAGTGAGTGTGGAGATGTGAGTTGGCCATTTCACCACATGGCCTTTTCACAAGTGTAAACTCAGGAGTTTATTCACCTGGACATGTACACTGTAGTCAGGCTGGGGTTCTCTGTGACACCTGCAGCTATAACATCCATGTCTGCTCTTTCCTGTGCTTGGCTTGTTTCCCTGTGTCCTTAGTGGTTTCCCTTGAAACCACTAAGGGGTAATGGGGTATGGGGTAATGATTTTCTACCTCACTAACTTATTTTTCCTCTTCTGTACCCAAAATAGAGTGCTAGTCACAGTATGTAAGAGGATGTCTGGCCTCAGCAAATGCCCCTGCAGGAATGGTTTCTTCATTCTCCTCTCCAACAGACACAACCACGGGTCACATCCTGCTCTACCACCTTACATATGACCTTGTGTGTGTTTCTGACAGAACTCTACAGCACAGGAAGTATTTCCTCTGTCAGGTTCTCAGTGTAAGGTAAATTACCTAGAGCAAATTGTGGACAAATGCAGCCACACAGAAAATGTTTCATACACAATGGGATCAAAGGGCTTTGCATGAACCAGGCCTAGATGACATGGAGATGCGCCTGATTGAGAATGGCAGATGTGCATTTAACAGAGAGTGAGTAATCATCAGGTATTTCTAGACCAAACACTGAGTTACACTGTGGAGTCACTTGGGTTTAAATAAGAATTCACTGAAAAATATGAAGTGCATCTTGTCCTACGCTAGATTTTAAAAAACAAAAAGGCTTTCTCCATGAACACACAACAGTGTAGGCTTAGAGACAAGAGCTCCTCCAGTCTCCAGTGTCCTGGCAGAGTGGAGAATGCAGCAGAAAGAAAACACTTCAGTTCCTCTCAGGTACTCTCACGTGGTTCCCTTGTGCTCCGTGTGTCCTGCGCGCCACCTGCTGGTCCTGTGAATGCCTGCAGGAAGGTGTGTGTGTGTGGAGTCAGTTTGCACCCTCTGCTCACACTGTTACTGGACACATGGGAGGGTGGTGACTGAGGTCAGTGGTTCCAAAATATTTGTGACTGACACTTGAGGAAACCCTGAGAAATGAGACTTTAGGTCACATCTTCCATGTGTGAAGCTGTCCAGCTTTCAAGTTCCTCCTCTCCTCTTGTGGTGGGAGTGGCATATTCTAAATCCAATTTGGATCATTTCTCTATTTTCCTGTTGAGCAGCCTCTGATTTTTCTCTGTCTATGCTGCTCTGCTTATCACACCTTTATTTTACCTCAGTGTTTCCTCTAGTAAACCTGTGTCATTTATAGCTTGGTCACTCTAGGAAATCACCAAGTTACTAAGTTTCAGTTCCTTTGAGTTGATTTCCATCTCATGTTGATCGGGTTTCCATCTCTGTGTCATTAGTGATGAGCTCTACTGTGCCATTTGTGTGGAACACTTCTTTCCTGTTGTATTACTCTTATACATCTATGCATGGTTTCCACAGTAGTGTATCACTAAAACTTTACAGTAAGTTTTGAACTTTAAATTTGTTTTCTGGACTGTTTGCTTGTTTTCTAGAGCTCTTGGTTTGTCTTTTACAGTGGCATTTTGCAGGAATTTTTCTCCCATACAGTGAAATAAAACTTTAAGTATACAGTTCAGTGGGATTTTCAGTATTAAATTATTTGTGACTCTGTCCTAAAAATACTTACTCTGTATGTTCATTACTGTAAGACAGTTTATGAGACTTCTAATTTTTCCCTGTATAATGCATGTCCCCATAATCCCTGGACATTGAAACACTATTTTTTGGATATAGTGACATAAAAAATGTGGAAAATATATGTCTCTAGAGTAAGACAGGAGGGAGTTTTTTCATCTATGTGTATGTGTTTCAATGAATGTTCATGCAATCACAAAGATATAAATTTCATTCTCTTTATGTTTGAGGAACATCTCATGTGTAGAAATAAATTATTTGATTGTCCTCGATTAATTGATGCACTTTTCAATTGTTTGTCAATTTTGTTTACCAGGAAGAATATTTATATGAATCTCAGGTTGTGAAAGCTTGTGTAAACTCTCAATTTGAAAACTGCTGGTTAATTACCCAATGATGAAATCATATGAATACATTGTGTTAATTTGAAGATATTAAACTAGTAGATGACCTGTGAAATCTCTCACTTTCAGCACTGTTTTCAAGCACTCTAATATTTTCACATCCATAAGAGTCTGTGCATTGCCTATAAATTGTATCCCAATCACAGAAAGTGGCATAAAATGTAAAAAACTGAAATTATTTTACTAAGCATTGAATTTAGACAAAATCTGTCTATTTTAGGAACCTTATGGAAGTTTTGCAGAAATGGCTAATACACAAAGGCAGAAATGTATCTGTACTCCCCTGATAAGGTCAGGGAGTGGGCAGTACCAGAATGGACAGGGACAGCTGAATGTAGCTGGTGTCCCTTTGGCATTTAGAAAACTGATTCATAATGACTTTGCATTGATTGTTGCAGTTTTTAATAACATACACTCAAAAATAGTAACCTTCTTAACATTTGATTGGTGACGTTGTTAATATATAAATTATTTCAACAATTTTGCAATGGCTTAACAGATTTACAGTTATAAGTTGTTACTAGCCTAAAATGCATGAAGAAGATGTAATGAAAGACACACAGGGCCTATTATTACTCCACATCCATAGAGGGTATTGGGTTACAGGAGAATGAGGAGTGAGAAGGACCCAGGATCTCAGCAGCTTAAGTCTCCCCAGGATCTCCGTGGTGCAGCTGCTCCTCTCCTGGGAACTGGAAGTGCTGGCTCCTGGGCAATGTGATCCCTTTGAGTGCTCCTCAGTTCCCTCTGGGCTGTGAGGAGCAGGGTCTGTCGGTCCTGATCCCTGCAGAGGTGAGGGTTTTGGCTGGACTCATACTGCCCACCTGTCACTGTGGCTCCAACTTCCATTCAGATCATCACGAGGTTCCATGAGCTTCACCGGAACCTGGGCCAGATGAACACAGCAGTCATTTTGACCCACTATAATGTGAGTTCTGCAATCTGAGAATATGTTCCATCGAAACAAAAGCAAATAGGCTTAGACTTCGAGGTGAGGATGTACATGTGAATTTGAAGGATCAGGGACAAATATTACGTGGAGAGGCACCAGATCCTGACAGGAACCCACATTTCACCTTACTCTATTTATATTTTAGTTTTATTGCTTTATGTTTTTAGCTTATGCACTTGAAAGTCATCATGGGGTTGGTTAGGTGCACATACTACAGCTTGGCTCCTTGTTTCAAATCCCATTCTGTCCCCTCGCCTCCAATCACCTTCCTCCAATTTCTCTATTCCATGGATATTAATCTTACCCATCTCGTGTTATGTGGATATTAATCTTACCCATCTCGTGTTATGCCATGTAATGTTTACAGTAAATGAGGTCATTTGGTTCTGCTACAGAAGAAAACTTTATTCTACTTATTTCTCTTTCCCATTTTTTTCACCACTGTCCATATAGCCTCCTGCTATATGGACAGTTCTGGATTTGGATATCTCAAAGAGGGTATTATACACTAATACAGATATTAGTATACTGAGGAAATTTGGTAACAATGGTAGCACTGAAAATAATTATGACATGCAGTTATGTGATAAAGTCCAGTTCTGTATTTATCAACTGAGCTGCATTCATTTTGTCCGTGTACATAAATCATGAATTGTTATTGATATTGTTTACTGTGTAATCATTTAAAGCAATGAAAGTGCCATAAACTGTTGTATCATCTACACTGGATCCTGTGTATAATGGTTATACCCACTGTCTGGCCCTGTTCTCTCTTAAATTGTGAACAGCTTCCTGATCCACCTCCTGGACAGACAGGATCACAGCTGCTGAGGTTGATGTCCCCTCTCTGTGTTGTGAGAACTTGTATGACTTTGCTGCATTCCACTGCTTCCTGAGAGGAAACAGAGTGGTGATTGTGCTGGTGCCTGTTAGAGGCTCTCTCATTGTTGACTGTTGTAATCTCTCACTCTTCTTCTGTTTCCTCCTGTTGCTTTGCATGTTTATCTGTAAAAGCCTCACCAGATATAAGGCATAAACTGCCCATATATAAAGCGTGCACCTGAGAAGTCTTAACACACATGGACACTTGCACAGCCACATACACCCAAAGCAGCGAGCACACGTGTCACCCTCAGTGTGTCCTGGGCTGCTCTGCAGTCACTTCCTCCCTGCTTCCCTCCCACATCTCATCACCAGGCAGCTCATGACCACTCTCATGCTGCTTTACTTTAACTTTCCTTCCTATGAGCCCTGCTACATTGTTGCTGGGGATGGAAACTAGTTCAAACATTTTTAAATCACTATGGATATTCTTCAATGAACTGAAGTTAGAAATTCCACATGAGGGCTGAGGATTTACCTCAGCAGCTTAAGCACCTACCTAGGAAGCATGAGGTTCTACATTCAATCCCAGCTACAAAAAAAAAGAAAGGAAAGAAGGAAGGAAGGAAGGAAGGAAGAAAGAAAGAAAGAAAGAAAGAAAGAAAGAAAGAAAGAAAGAAAAAGAAAAAATGAAATTCCACATGATTCAGCTATTCCCATTCTACACATCTTAACCACACATCTAAAACCATCACACTATGGAATTAAATGCATATCAATCGGTGTACAACATGATTCATAATAGCTAAATCCTAGAAGCAGCCTGTATATCATAAACATATGAATGGATAAAGAAAATATGGTAGTTATACACAATGGACTACTACTCAGATATTAATAAGGCTAAATTCTAGACAAACAATTATGTCTAACTGGGAATAAGGACAGATGTGATATTGGAGTACCAGGGGGATAAGTATTATATGAGGAACAAGTTCTAGATCTGGACAGGAAACCATCTTTCACCTTCTTATAAATCTTCTCTTGAGGTAGACCCTGTACTCTTTCTGTGACCCAACTGCCACCTGCTGGCCCTGCATACCCTGCAAGAAGCTTTGTGTCTGGGATCATTCTGGTGTCCTCCCACTGTGTCTCTTGCATGGTAACATATGGCTGTGTCACTGGATCTCAGGTTGTTCATTTGCACATACAGTATGATCTTGGAGTTCCTTCTGTAGACTGTGAATCAGTCCTTCACAGATTTGGGGTACTATGTGCTACCACCACTTGTACAAGTATAGCCCCTTCCCTAGAATTGCTGGACTGAGATGATCCAATAATCCCTGAAGGTGAATCCAGCATCTTCACAGGAGCATCTAAGGGATCCCCAGCGCTGCACGAAACCTCCCCCAAACTCCACCAGCTGCTCCTCACACTAGACACCTGCACAGGAAGCTGTCACACAGGTGAGCAGTTTCTCCCAATCATGTCCACTCACTCATTCAGTATTGCTTTTTCTCCATGAATTAACCTTTAAAACATAAAGACAAAAAGCCAGCTCATTGCAAACTCCACGGTGCAACATCTCTGTTCAGTCCTGGTCCTACAGCAGGTACACCTGGCATCCAGAGCTGGGCTCCTATGCACAGCTACACAGTCCAGGCTGGCCTGGGGTCCCTTCTACAGAGACTCCTGTACTGTGGAATTCACATATAGGGAAGGTACAGTGCACATGAGAATGTTGTGGTAGATATTTTGCAATATTCATAAGACTGATGAGGATATGATTTCTCAATAAGTGTCTGTGTTGTGAAAAACACATGTGAGTTTTATCAGAGTTGTATATGTATGCAATTAATGGATTTGGTCATTTTATAGGTTTTGCAGATGTGCATATAGAGTGAGAAGCACAACAGACGTATGAGCTATGAATTCTCATGTAATGAGAACCTCTTATGAATTTGGGCCTAGAAATCTTCTGACAATGCTGAACTGGTACTTGAAGAATTGTCAGACAGAATAGCCATGCTTAGCAATGCTTGCCCAACCTCTTCCATGAGTGAGACAACATGACATGATTTTCCTGCATTACTCTTTCTTTGTAATAAATAGAAAACCAGTATTCTTTAAGGTGTATGTTCAAGAGTGTGACATAACTTGATTTATTCTCTATGTATGACTTAATTTTCCTCTAATAATTGTATATTTATTCATAATAATTTTAACTATGCATAGATCCACACAGTCTGATGCATATATAATTTTGCAGATGTTGATATAATCATTTCCAGGGTCAAGATAGGTAATAAAGTGGTACCCATAAATTCTCACAGTTTTCTATAAATTATCCCACTTCTGCCTTCTTGTACACCATATTTTTTAAACTGTAATATTTATCCCCGCATGAGACACTATTTCTTCATAAGAAAGTAGCAGATAAATGGATGATGATGATCATAATGGCTGGATTTTCCAAAATACCTAAGATCCTAAAAGTCAGAGTTCTTCACAATATAAGAAAATCATAATTGCTCTTCAACATATTTTCAGATACAGATGAATAATAAATTAATATGTAACATATTTGTATGTGTGTGTGTTGTAATTGATCATCAACAAAACCCTTACATGCTTTGCAGTTTGGAAGATGGAAACCTCATACATAACCTGAAGTGGATGCATGGAGATGTCTGCTCAGTTCACATAATGCTAAGCCAGAAAGGAAACCCCAGAGCCTGACAGGAAACTGGCTCCCCAAGTTCCTTCTCTGCACCTGTTCCTTGGGCCCCTCCTGGTTGCCTGTGCATCCCCAGGGCCCTCTGCTCCTCTAGCACATTCTCTCCTAGTCACCAGAACCCCCTTCTGATCTGAGGCATCAAAATTGCTTTGTCCTGTGCATTCCCTGAAGCCCCTTAACACCCCAATAGGTCCTCAGAACCCCTGCGGATAGACTCCTGTCTGGAAAGATACTGATGTCTCCTCACAGTGTCTCTTGCACAGGAGTACACTGTAAGGTCCCTTTGGTCACTGGGTCAAGCTGCAGGGAAAAGTAGTTCTTGGATATGGTGCCTGTGATGATAAATTTGCAAATCAGTGATGAGTTTATCCGCTGGACATCCTCTCTTACCATCCCGCCCCCTCTGTTCAGTCTCCTTCCCTATGTGTTGATATATTGAGCCCCCCGAGACATCACCAGTGAGTGAGTGAACAGACAGGGCCCAATAAGAACAGACAGGGCCCAATAAGAAGCAGGGCCAACAAGGGCTGCACTAGGCTCCTGAAGCTGCAGCTGAGAGAACCAGAGTGAGTGCTAAGCTCAGGTGCCGCTTCCCCACATTGTTCTGGCTGAGTTCCTGTGATGTTCACATGTGGGAGCCACCACCACAGAGCAGGAGTGGACATTGCTCAGTGCTCTTAAAGAAGAGGTCCACAAACCCCTCCACTGTCTTAAATTCTGAGAAAGATCCCAAAAGCTCCAGGCCAAGCTCCTTTCACAATAGGATAGGACATCGAAGGTGGGAGGAGCTGGCTGGGGACCTGGGTGTGCTCTCAGATGAAGGATAGCTTTGGGGAGATGGAAAGATTTCCATCTCCTTCCATTGCCACAACTCAATGCAGGTCCTAGGGTTTTGGCGAGTAAGGAGCAGCAAGAAGATGAGAAAAATAAAAGACAAAACCAGGGTCAGGTGGAGCCATTATCCTCCTATTAGGAGGACAGTAACCGCTCAACCACTGTAGCACTTTTATTTATATACTGGGAAAGATAATGTTAATTTCAGTCCCTCTGCCTAGCAATCCTAGACAGGCCTGGACCCCTTGCCTTCTTGGTGCCAGAAGAACTTGTTTACGTAGCTTTGGTCTTTCTGTTTTTTTCCGGGCTGACCTTGTTTTAGCCTCACACATGTGATCAATCTCCAGCTTCAATGGCTCCCTACATATCCCTTTTTTGTTGTTTTGTTGTTGCACAGGATGGGTGGTCATCTGAGCTGCAGGAGATGTGTTGAAGACATTGGTATATGTTTTTATTTAAGTGAAGTCTGAAGATTTTACGTCCCTGCATTCCATAATAGAATCTCTGTGCAGTCCATTAATCTGTGACAGTAGTCAGCTACCAGTGTAGCTTGCAATTGCCAAAATGTACTAGTGATTTGAGTTTCTTTTATAACATATTACTTTAGCATTGCTTTATATACCTCTAGTAGTTGTACATTTTCTGCAGGATGTTCAAGACCAAGTTAAGGTGAGACCTGTTTTATACACAAGCAATTTTTTATCTATCAAGATCAGTTAAGTCTCCTGAGGAATACTTTAGAACCAGCTATGGCACCTCTTATTTCCTGTGTCAGTTTCAGCCATTTGGATGAGTGACGGCCATTGCTTGACCAAGTTTCTTTCTGTGAAAGCTTGGGAGATTTTAGTTCCTGGTCACTCTAGTTAGGCTTACCACACACCAATGATCATTTTCCCCAGTGGTCTCACAGTCTTCTTGGTCAGAAGACTAGGGACTCATGAAGTATACAATGATGCAGCAGAGGTTCTCTTATGTCCTGGGTCCTCATTGACCTTGGAGGGCTAGGGCTAAAATATTAGCTGTCCTCTTAGCACATCTGTCTAATTGTTGGTCTCCAAACCTCTGTTGTTGAACATCCAGAACAAAAGAATGATAACAATAAAATGTAGTTAGAGGTATTATTATCTTATTTAAATATCAAACATCTTAGAGCTTAAGTAGAACCATTATTTTTTAAAATTTTATTTAAAAACAAAACAAAACAAAACAAACAAAATAGAAAAAGGATAGCAACAATACAAAATTCCAAGGGAAAAAAGAAAAGAACAAAAAATACTAAGAAATCATTACTTGATAACTTACATACTATCATCTTGGAAATATTTGTTCAAGCTACAAAGTTAAAACATACAAAGTACATATTCAAGCAATGAGACTGTTAACAGTTCTGCTCCATGATCTAACACAAAAACAGTAATATGGTCATTCATCTTACAAACTTAAACATACATGCAATTATATTCTTTAGGGCACCCTCTTTTCCTCTCTTTTTTACAGCACCAATTACACATTTTGGGTTTTATTACTCCTACAGTACTTATTACTTTTACACTAAAGACACAATGTGATATTTATAAATATGATTCTTATTTATTTCACTAATGAGCATAGTCTCAAGTTGTCTCCATTTCCCTATGAAGGACGCAAGATCATCCTTATTCATAGCTGTTTAATACTCCATTGTATGAAAATACCACATCTTTTTCATCCACTCTGCAGCTGATGGGCATCTTGGTTGTTTCCAAAATTTAGCTATTACAAATTGTGCTGCTATGAACATGGGTGCACATATATCACTGTGATATGATCTTTTCAGTTTTTCTGGCAAAATATCCAGGAGGGGAGTAGCTGCATTGAATGGACCTTTCATGTCTAGTCTTCTGAGAAGTCTCCATACTGATTTCCATAGTGGTTGCACCAGTCTACACTCCCACCAACAGTGAAGTAGTGTTCTTTTTTCCCCACAGCCTTGCCAACATTTGTTATCAGTTGATTTATTGATGGCAGCTATTCTTTCAGGAGTGAGATGAAATGACAATGTTGTTTTAATTTGCATTTCTTGAAAGACTATTGATGGCAAACATTTCTTCATGCATTTATTTGCCATTTGTGTATCTTTATCTAAGAACTGAGTGTTCATCTGAGATGCCCATTTTTGGAGAGGGTCTTTGAATTTGGGTGGCTTGATGTTTTTCAACTCTTTATATGTTCTTGATATAAGTCCTTTGTCTGAGGTGTTGGTATTTCAAATTGTTTCCCATTCTGGGTTTTCTTTTCGCTCTGCTGGTAATTCCTTTTGAAGTGCAGAAACTTTTCAATAATATGAGATCCCATTTGTTGATTCTCTGAAGTGTTTCCCATGCACTTTGCATTTTGTCATGAATTCTCTGCCTACTGCTATGTCTCCAAGACTTCTACCTACCCTATCTTCCAGTAGATTTAGTGTTTCCGTTTTAATGTTTAGGTCTTTGATCCATTTAGACTTTAGTTTTGTGCATGGTGATAGGCATGGATTTAGTTTCAGCCTTCTGCATGTGGAGAGCCAGTTTTTCCAACACCATTTCTTAAAGAGGCTATCTTTCTTCCAGTGAAACGTTTAGACCCTTTGTCAAATATCAGGTGTCTAAGTGTCTTTGTGCTTAAATTTGGATCTTCTAATCTATTCCATTGATCTTCAGGTCTATTTCTTTGCCTATACCATGCTGATTTTATCACTGTGGCTTTGTAATACAGTTTAAAGTCAGGAATTGAGATGCCTCCTGCGTTGTCTTTATTGCCCAGAATTGCGTTTGCTATTCTAGGTTTCTTCTGTTTCCAAATGAATTTTAAGAGTGTTTTCTCTAGATATGTGAGGTATGTCGATGGTACTTTGATTGGGATTGCATTCAATCTGTATAACAATTTTGGGAGTATGGCCATTTTCACAATGTTGGTTCTTCCTAGCCAAAAACAAGGAATATACTTCCATTTTCTAATATCCTCTTCAATCTCCTCTTTTAGAGTAGTATA
>PVJX010001840.1:135986-147576 GCA_004027295.1 Dolichotis patagonum
ATGTTACTGTGAGGATTATATTTCCATATATTTCTCTCTCGGTTTGTTTCTTGTTTTTGTACAGAAATGCTATTGAATGGAATAAATTCCACTTGGTCATGATATATAATGTTCTTGATGATTTGCTATATTCTATTTACCAGTATTTTATTGAGAATATTTGCATCTGTGTTCATTAGTGAGACTGGCCTATAGTTCTCCTTTTCGGTTGGATCTTTCTCTGGTTTTGGTATGAGAGTTATGCTTGCCTTCAGGAAAGTTTTAGGGAGGACTACTTTCTTTTCAATTTCATTGAAGAGTTTAAGGAGTACTGGTATCAAATATTCTCTAATTTCTTGTAGAATTAAGCTCTGATTCCATCATGACCTGGACTTTTCTTTGTTGATATTGATTTTTGCATATTGACTTTGTAATCAGCTACACTGCTGAATTTGTTTATTACCTCTAGCAGTCTTTTAATGGAGTTTTTGGTTTCTTCTGTATAGAGTATCATGTCATCTGCAAAGAGTGATAATTTAATTTCTTCCTTTCCTGTCTTTATTCCTTTTATTTGTTTCTCTTGTTTGATGGCCCTGGCTAGTGTTTCCAGTACTATATTGAAAAGGAGTGGTGATAGTGGACATCCTTGTCTTGTTCCTGAATTTAAAGTGAAAGCTATCAGCTTTGTCCATTCAGTATAATATTGGCTGTTGGTTTTTTCATAGATGTCCTCTGTAAGATTGAGGTAGACACCATGTATCCCAAGTTTCTGAAGGGTTTTGTAATGAACATGAGTTGGACTTTATCAAACGCTTTTTCTGCATCTATTGAGATGACCATGTTGTTTTTGTTTTTGGCTCTGTTGATGTAGTGTATCACATTTATTGATTTGCTTATGTTAAACCATCCCTGCATTCCTGGAATGAATTCCACTTGGTCATGATATATAATGTTCTTGATGATTTGCTATATTCTATTTACTAGTATTTTATTGAGAATATTTGCATCTGTGTTCATTAGTGAGACTGGCCTATAGTGCTCCTTTTCGGTTGGATCTTTCTCTGGTTTTGGTATGAGAGTTATGCTTGCCTTCAGGAAAGTTTTAGGGTGGACTACTTTCTTTTCAATTTCATTGAAGAGTTTAAGGAGTACTGGTATCAAATATTCTCTAACTTCTTGTAGAATTAAGCTCTGATTCCATCATGACCTGGACTTTTCTTTGTTGATAAATTTTTTATTACATTTTTAATTTCAACAGCTGATATTGGATTATTCATAATTGCTATATCTTCTTGGTTGAGCTTTGGTAGTTCATATGTTTCTAGAAATCTGTCCATTTCCTCTGTGTTTTCCTCTCTATGTAAGTAGAGGTTTTCAATGTAGCTTTTTTTAATCTTCTGAATTTCCATTGGATCTGTAGTAATTTCCCCCTTTTCAATTCTTATTGTGTGGATTTGGTTTTTTTCTTAATCTTGCTTTATAAGGTTAGCTAGAAGTTTGTCAATTTTGTTTATTCTCTCCCAAACCAAGCTTTTTGATTCATTAATTCTTTGTATATTTTTAAATTTTGATTGCATTGATTTCCGCTCTAATCTTTTTCTTTCCTCTCTTCTATGACCTTTGGGTTTAACTTCCTCTTCTTTTTCTAGTAGCTTGAGATGCACCATTAGGTTGTTTATTTGTGCTCCTTTTATTTTCTTGATATGACTATTTATTGCTATATATTTCCCTCTTAAGACTGCTTTCATTGTATCCCACAGATTGCAATAGGTTGTTTCTGCATTTCTGTTAAATTGTAGGTATTGCTTTATTTCTTCCTTAATTTCATCGGTAACCCAATAGTTTTTTAAATGGTTGTTGTTTAATTTCCATGTATGGTTTTGCAATTTCATTTGCTATTAATTTCCAATTTCAGTGCACTATGATCAGGTAGTATGCATGGGATAATTTCAATACCCTTGCATTTACTTAAGAATGTTTTATGGGATAATATATGGTCTATTTTGGAGAATGTCCCGTGTGCAGCTGAGAAGACTGTGTATTCTGTTGTGGTTGGGTGGGACACTCTGTAAACATCTACTAAGCCCAATTGCTCATGGGCATAATTCAGTTCTATTACTTCTTTGATGAATTTTCATCTAGTTGATCTATCTTTTTGTTACAATGGGCTGTTAAAGTCCCCTGTAATAATTGTGTTCTTGTGTATTTCATTTTACATGTCGTTTTACATTTTCTGTGTCACATAGTTGGGATCTTGCTGTGTTTTGTGCATATATATTTACAAATGTTAGCTCTTCCTCTTGAATTTTTCTCCTTACAAATATGTAGTGACCTTCTTTGCCTCTTTTAATCATTTTAGGTTTGAAGTTTACATTATCTGCCAATAGAATAGATACCCCTGC
The DNA here is from genome assembly GCA_004027295.1 of Dolichotis patagonum. Classification (NCBI taxonomy): domain Eukaryota; kingdom Metazoa; phylum Chordata; class Mammalia; order Rodentia; family Caviidae; genus Dolichotis; species Dolichotis patagonum. The sequence continues at coordinate 138,368 of PVJX010001840.1, forward strand.
TTTTCTCTGGGTTTTGTTGCATGGAATACTGTTTTGCATCATTTGACATTTTATCTATGAGTTTTCCTTTGGGTCAGATGTGTTTCTTGTATACAGCATATTGTGGGATCATGTTTGTGTTTTATTTTAAATAGAATAAAACAAAAGAGAGCAGAACAGAGAAGATCAGAACAGGAAAACATAGGCAACACAGTACTTTACATTAAAACAAACAGACATTAACTGTAGCTATCACAATATCTCTTTCTCTGCTATAGATGTGCATAGTTTAAAATAAAATAATATCAAAAATAACAAAATAGTATAAAACCATTCAAAGAGTGAAAGAATTACAGGGAATTCTAAACCAAATAACAGAGAATGATCAATGAGTGCTATAATATCTCATTTTCAATAAAAAATTGTTTATACTATCACACATATTCAAATCCCAATGAGACACAATGTGATAGATAGAGCCAATTGTAGTAGAAGAATAGAAGCATGGTAGGACATTAAGAAGGATGATATTAAATCAGCAATAGCTGTCATAATGTTTTGTTTTCTTCAAAACAGCTGTTCATACCATCACGCATGATATAGTCAAACAAAACAGAATAAAACCATTCCAACTGATGAATGAAAACATTGAAAGGATTCAAAGCTATGAGATGGGGACTCATGCTTACCATAAAATCTTATATACTCTTATCAACTCTAATACTAGGGAGACTATACGGTATTTACACATGTGAGTCTGGTTTATTTTGCTTATGATTATGGCCTCAAGTCGTGTCCATTTATTTATAAATATCTCAATGTGATCATTCTTTATAGCTCAGTAGTGCTCCATTTTTATAAAATGCCACAACTTTTTTATTCATTCCTCAGTTGATGGGCACTTAGGTTGTTTCAAGGATCTGGCAATTACAAATTGGGCTGCCATAAACATGGATGTGCATATATCACTGTGGTATGATGTTTTCAGATCTTCTGGAAATATGCCTAGAAGTGGAATAGCTGGGTCAAATAGGACTTCCAAAGCCAGCTTTTTGAGGAATCCCCAGACTGACCTCCACAGTGGTTGTACCAGTCTACACTCCCACCAACAGTGCAGAAGAGTTCCTTTTTCCCCACAGCCTCTCCAACACTTGTTGTTGGTAGTGTTTTCTGTCCTGGTCATTCTTTCTGGTGTGAGATGGAATCTCAGTGTGGTTTTAATTTGCATTTCTGTAATGATTAATGCTGATGAACATTTTTCATTGATTTATTTGCCATTCATAATTCTTCATCTGAGAACTGTGTATTCATTTCAGATGCCCATTTTTGGATTGGGTCTTTGAATTTCGAGGATCTGACTTTTTAAAATTCTTTATGAGTTCTAGACAGAAGTCCTTTGTCTGAGGGACAATCCATTAAAAATTTTTTCCAATCTGTGGGTTTTCTTTTCACTCTGCTGGAAATGTCTTTCAACATGCAGAAACTATTTAATAAGATATGGTCCCAGTTATTGATTCTCGAAAGTATTTCCCATGCAGTTTGATTCTTGTCCTTGAATTCTCTACCTACCCTTATATCTTTGAGGTTTTTATCTACTTTGTCTTCCAACAAATTTAGTGTTTCTGTTTTAATATTTAAATCTTTGATCCATTTAAATTTTAGTTTAGTACATGGTGATAGGCATGGGTCTAGTTTTAATCCTCTGCATATAGACAGCCAATTTTTCCAGCACCATTTGTTAGAGACTGTCATTCTTCAAGCGAATATGTTGGGCCTCTTTATCAAAGATAAAGTGGTTGAGTGAGTTTGTGGTTGTGGTTGTATTTTACAATCTATTCCATTGAACCTCAGGTCTGTTTTTATTCCAGTACCATGTTGATTTTATTACTGTAGCTTTGTAGTATAATTTCAAATCAGGGATTCTGATGCATCCTGCCTTGCTTTTGCTGCTTAGAATTGCCTTTGCTATTTTAGGTCTCTTCTGGTTCCAGATGAAATTTAGGAGTGATTTCTCTAGATCTATGAGTTATGTTAGTGGTATTTTGATTGGGATTCCATTGAATTTGTATAGTAATTTTGGGAGAATGGCCATTTTCACAATGTTTGTTCTTCCTATCCATGAACAGGGATGTCTTTCCATTTTCTGAGGTCCTCTTCAATTTCTTATTTCAGGGTATTATAATTTTCCTTGTATAGCTCTTTTACTTATTTCATGAGATTAATTCCTAAATATTTCATTTTTTTGGGACGCTACTGTGAAGTGTGTGGCTTCTTTTACCTCTCTTTCAGTATTTTTGTTGTTAGTGTATAGGAATGCTATTGATTTTTTAGTATTGACTTTGTATCCAGGTACTTTACTGAATTTATTTATGATATCTAGGAGTTTTTCAATGGACTTTTGGGGGTCTTCTATGTAAAGTATCATGTCATCTGCAAATAATGATAATTTAACTTCCTCTTTTCCTATCTTTACTCATTTTATTCCTCTGTCTTGTCTAATAGCTCTGGCTAGTATTTCCAGTACTATGTTAAATAGCAGCGGTGACAGGGGACATCCTTGTCTTGTACCTGATTTTAAGGTAAAGGCTTTCATTTTTTGGCCATTTAGTATGATGATGTCTGTAGGTTTGTCATAGATGGCCTTTATCATATTGAGGTAAAGACCATCTATTCCAATTCTCTGTAAGGTTCTTATCATGAGTGAGTGTTGGACCTTATGAAAAACATTTTCTGCATCTATAGAGATGATCATGTGGTTCTTGCTTTTGGCTCTATTGATATGGTGGATTACATTTATTGACTTACCTATGTTGAACCATCCCTGCATTCCTGGGATGAATCCTACTTGGTCAGGGTGAATAATCTTCTTGATGATTTGCTGCATCCTGTTTGCTAATATTTTATTGAGAATTTTTGCATCTATGTTCATTAGGGAGATAGGCGTATAGTTCTCTTTTTAAAAAAAATTTTAAAATTTTATTTTAAAGAGAATAAAACAAAAGAGGACAGTACAGAGCAGATCAGAATAGGACAACATAGGCAACAAAGTACTTTACATTAAAACAATTGGGAACTTCACAGAGATCAGCATCTAGGCCTGACTGTTTGGGACAGGTAGGCCCGCCCTTCACACACAGGAAACCTCCTGGAGACAAGCAGCTTGGCCTGGTTTGTTTGGATATAGTTCTCTTTTTTAGTTGGGTCATTCTCAGGTTTTGGTACTAGAGTAATATTTGCTTCCAGGAATGACTTAGGAAGAATTGCTTACCTTTCAATTTCATTGAAGAGTTTGAGGGGCATCAGAATTAAGTCTTCTTTGTATTTGTTGTTGAATTCTGCAGTGAATCCATCTTGGCCTGAGCTCTTCTTTGTTGGCAAGGGCTTAATTACATTTTCAGTTTCTTTAATAGAAATTGGGTTACTCAGCAGTTTTACATCTTCCTGATCCAGCTTTGGTAGTTCATATGTACCTAGGAATCTGTTCATTTCTTCAGTGTTATCAAACCTATGAGAGTAGAGGTTTTAAAAATAGTTGTTGATGATCTTCTGTATTTCCACAGAATGTGTGGTAATTTCAACTTTTTCATTCCTTATTGCATGAATTTGAGTTTCTTCTTTCCTTTTTTCTAATAAGGTTGGCCAGGAGATTATCAATTTTATTTATCCTTTCAAAGAATCAACTCTTTGATTCATTGATCCTTTGTACTGTTTTCTTAGTCTCTATTGCATTAATTTCTGCTCTGATCTTTATAATTTCCTCCCTTCTTTTGGCTTTTGACTTGGCTTGCTATTCTTTTTCTAGATGTTTGAGTTGTAGCATCAGGTTGTTTATTTGTGTTCGTTCTATCTTCCTGATGTGGGAACTCAATGCAATAAATTTTCCTCTTAAGACTGCTCTCATTGCATCCCACAAATTCTGGTAAGTTGTGTTTTTATTTTCATTTGCTTTTAGATATTGTTTAATTTCTTCTTTAATTTTCTCTCTGACCCACTGATTGCTCAAGAATGTATTACTCAGTTTTCATGTGTTTGTGTGGTTTTTGCAGTTGCTTTTATGGTTAATTTTTAATTTCATGGTGCTATGATCCAATAACATGCATGGGATAATTTCAATTCTTTTGCATTTACTTAAATATGTTCTGTGGGTTCGTATATGGTCAAATTTAGAGAATGTCCCATGTACTGCTGAGAAGAATGTATATTCTGATGTTGTTGGATGGAAAACTGTATATACGTCTATCAAGTGCATTTGTTCACAGGTATGATTCAGTTCTGTTATTTCTTTGCTGATTTTCTGTCTAGTTGATCTGTCCCTCTGTTTCAATGTCGTGTAAGTCTTTTGTTATAATTGTGTTATTGCTTATTTGACTTTTCATTTCTGTTAATATTTGCTTTTTATAGCTGGGTGCTCTGGAATTTGGTGCATATATATTTAAGATTGTTATCTTTTCCTCTTGAAGTTTTCCCCTAACTAGTATGTAGTGACCTTCTTTATCTCTTTGGATCATTCTTCATTTGAAGTTCACATTGTCTGCAAACAGGACTGCTACTCCTCTTTTTTTTGGTTTCCTGTTGTGTGGAGTACTTTTCCATCCTTTGACTTTCAGTCTATGAGTTTCCTTTTTGGTAAGATGGGTTTCCTGTAGACAGCCTATTGTTGGATATTGTTTCTTGATCCACTCTGCCAGTCTGTTTCTTTTGATTGGTGAGTTAAGGTCATTTAAATTAATGGTTATAGCTGTTATATATTGGTTTATTGTTGACATGTTATCTTTCTGCTGTTGTATCTTTAGTTTTCCATTCTATTTAATTGTCTGCCTTGCTTGGTGGGTTTATCCTATGTGCATCTAGAATGTCTTTCAGTATTCCTTTTAGGGTTGGTTTTGTGGTCATGAAATTTTTCAGTTGTTCTTTATCATGGAAGTATCTTGTTTCTCCATCCATTCTGAAGGACAGTTTTGTAGGGTATGTCAGTCTGGGTTGAAAGTGGTTTTCCTTTAGGATCTGAAATACTTCATTCCATGCTCTTCTTGGCTTCATTGTTTGTGTTGAGAAGTCTTCTGTGATTTTGATTGGTTTTCCTTTATGGGTGATCTGTCTTTTGTCCCTAACAGCTTTTAGTATTCTGTTGTTATCGTGCGTTTCTGGGATGGTGATTATTATGTATTTGGGTGTAGTTTTATTTTGGTTATGGTTGTTTGGAGTTCTACATGCTTCACTTATCCAAATGTCAGTTCCTCTTCTCATGTTTGGGAAGTTTTCAGCTATTACTTCTGTAAATAGCCTCTTGATATCATTTGGGCTCTCCCCTTCTTTGTCATTTATCCCTATTAACCTTATGTTATTTTTCTTTTTATCATCTTTTAGATGTTGAATTGTTATTTCCTGATTCTTTGTTATTTTTGAAAGATTTTTCCTTTCCTGTTCAGTAGCTGTGATCTTATCTTCGAGGTCTGAAATTCTATCTTCACTTTCATTGAGGTGGTTTTTACAGCTTTAAATAGAATTTTTGATTTCCTGTATTTCTCTTTGAGTCTGCTTTATTCATTCTGTTTGTTTCTTATAGTGTTCATTCAGGGATTCTAACTGTTTGCTTTGTTCCTCTAATTTTTTAGCTGTGTCTTCACTAGATGTGCTCACTATTTCTTTCACTACTTTTATCATTTCTTCTTTTATCCTGGCAATTATTTCTAATTTTAATTTCTCCATAGTTTCTCCTGGTTGCTTCTTTATTTCAGTTGTTATCAATTCAGTGATTTCAGGTGTATGGCTTCTATTTTCTTCTATGTATATGGCTCCCAGGCTTTCTTGGAATGGGCTAGTGATTTGCGCCTGCCATTTGCTCTTTCTTTTTGTCATTTTTTCTTTATTTCCTTGGATTGAGTGGTGTTCCAAAGCTTCCTCTGGGTGAGTTGCAAATCTCCTCCTGCACCCTCAGCTACTGGAGAAGTCTCAGCTCCTCTGCAGGTACTTGGGACCCTAAATTGAGATGTCTCTCTTGATTAAGATTCAGAAGCTGGACATGGAGAACTGGGCCCAGCAGAGACCCTGGGGTACAATCCCCTGTCCTAGGGGTGTGGATATGAACTCTGCAGTCTGTAGTGCTGGTAATCCCCTGTCCTAGGGGTGTGGATATGAACTCTGCAGCCTGTAGTGCTGGTTGCAAGCCATCCCTAGGCCAGCCCAATTGAGCCCAGGGTCCCCGAGCAAGATCCCTGCCTCCTGGACTGAAACAAGGCCACTGAGTGTGGCTGACTAAGGCTCTGCAGCCTACTAGACCCAGTCCAGCATCCTGGTAACTCCCCAGGGACTCAAAAGCTGGAATGTAGGTCTCCATCTCGCCCCAGGTCACTGGAACTCACACCAGGCAAGCTCCACCTCTCTGCAGACTCCCTGTTCTCTTAATTTAGATGTTTCTTGATCAACCATTCAATCTATTTCTTTTGATAGTGGAAATGAGGCCATTTACATTTATGGATATCAGTGATATGTACTGGCTCAACTTTGCTGCGTTATGCCCCAATAGTTTGCTTTCTGCTTTCCCCCTTATTTAATTGCTTATTCTACCTGCTGGTTTCTTTCTGTTTTTCTGGGGATTGTGGTCATTTTTGTCTCTTTCTAGTATGTCTTTCAACACTCTTTCTAGGGTTGGTTTGGTGGACATAAATTTCTTCAGTTATTCGTTGTCATGGAAGTATCTTGTTTCTCCATTAAAATCGAATGAAACCTTTGCTGGCTACATCAGTCTGGGTTGAAAGTTGTTTTCTTTCAGGGCTTGAAATATCTGATTCCAAACACATCTTGACTTGAGGGTTTGTGCTAAAATGTCTGCTGTGATTCTAATGGGCCTTCCTTGATAGGTGACTTGTGTCTTTTCTCTAACAGCTTTTAGTATTCTGTTTTTATACTGTATGTCTGAGATCTTAATTATTATGTGTCTGGGTGTAGATTTATGTTGGTTGTGACTTTTTTCCATTCTGTATGCCTCACTTATCTGCAAATCAGATTTTTCCCCATGTTTGGGAAGTTTTCTCCTATTATTTCTGTGAATATTTTAGATATATCATTTTTATTCACTCCAGAACCTTCACTAATGCCTATTAATCTTTTATTGTTGCTATTGGCATCATCTGGAAGATTCTGGAATTTTATTTCATGCTGCTTTGTTATTTTTAAAAGTTCTATCATTTGATGATCAGTGATTGCACTCCTGTCCTCAAGGTATGAAATCCTATCCTCTTTTTCATTGAAATGGTTTTATATGCTTTGGATCAAATTTTTTTGTTTCTTGGATGTCTCTTTCAGTTTGTTTCATGAATTCTGCTTGTTTTCTATATTTTTCATTCAAAGTTTCAATAAGTTTCCCGTGTTCCTGTAGTGTTTTCTCTATTTCTTCTTTAACTGCACTCAGCAACTCCTTTACTAAGGTTGTTACTTCTATCTTTACCTGGGAGAGTACTTCTAATTTGATTTCCTCCATGGCCTCATTCAGTTAGGTTTTTTTATTTCATTTGCTATATTTTCAGAGATTCCTGGTGTGTTACCTTTAGAGTCTTCTATTTCAATGTCTCCTGTACTTGTACCTGTTGGAGTGGATGTTTCAGATTGCATTTTTCCTTTTTGTTTTGCCATTTACCTCTTTTGAGTTAGTGTTTGGTTCTTCAGACCCGTTAGTGTGAACTGTTGGTAGTGTGTATCTTGGTGACCTACCGTAAGGTTAATGTGTGTCCAGTTACTGGGTCCCACATTGAATAGGTGGACCAGTTACATGATTCGCTGATGCTGGGCCTGTTGGGTGAGTCCTGTATTCTTCTTGGGCTGACAAGCCTGGTAGTATTGATGTAGGTCAGCTTTTAGTTCCTGCTAGTACTTTATCTTCAGGTTATTCCAGGTCATCAAATCTCTCTGTCTATATTGTTTGTGTCGGCTGAGGCCCTACTGTGTCCCTATTGTGTGCCTGTGTGTCCCATAAGCCCTTTTGATTTTCTTCAAGTTGATGAAGTCCTTGTTGACACACTCCTCACTCTGCCTGATGTTTTCTGTTTGTAGGAATAGGTGACCCTCACTCTTGTCAGACTTACCAAGGGCTTACTGTTAGTTGGAGGGAGCTTTACTAGTGGCCCTATTTAGCTACTGTACACCTCTATTTTAAGGGCATACTCACCACACTGACTGGAAACAGCTTAGATCTTGTTGCAGTGAGGCAGTCACTTAATCTTTCTTCAGGGTAGCACAGATAGTCTACTGTAGTCAAAGGCTCCTCTGGGAATATAGTTCCAAGTTTGCCACGTGCGCATTGTACTTCTGCCCACCACTGGAGCATGCACTGCCAGGGCCCAGGGTGGGCTCCCAGCCAGCTGGCCGCTTGGGGTACGCTGAGCACAGTCTAGCCAGGCCCGCCAACCATTATTTTTTAAAAACCACAGGATGTTAACAAATACATATTTTATACAGAAAATTAGAAATCAAAACCATACCTGATATTATAACATGAGAATCAAGATGACATTTTAAAAAACACACTTGAATTTGCATTTTTTAAAACAGCAGATATCCCTGTTTGGGTCAATCATCCCTATCTAATACATAAAAGCCTTTTTCTAACTTGTTCAATTTTAACAGGATGTACATCTCATAAGCATTTGTTAGAGGCAGAGGACTGAATCAGAAAAAAATTTTGTCACCATAAACAATCTGCTTTTACATTTTTCAAAGACCTGTACATTTGGAGGAATGAATATATGAATACACCATGCAGTTAACAACAATCATTTGTCATAATATGAAAAACTTTGTATGGGAATTTTAAAATAAAAATCCTTTTGTATTATTTCTTTTAATGATGACCAATGTGAACATATTACAATAATATTTATATAACGTTAGTTGGTGATGTCTCCCATAAAGCTGTGGAGATTATCAGGGTCTCCAATCAATGAACAAGAGCTGGTAAAATGTTACCAGGTGGTCACTTTCTTATTCATCGGTTGATGTCCTGTCCAATAATCCTAACCCCAAGGGATTTTGTTTAATCATTTTTATAATAATTTTTTCTTGGGCCCCGTAGCCCCACCCTTCACGCCCAGGAAGTCTCCCAGAAAGCAGCATCTCAGGCTGTCTCTTTGGGACCCGAAAATCCCGGACCATAGAGTGGCCTGAGCTGTTTGGATCGAAAGTCTGCGCAGACCTGCATCTTGGCGCGACTCTTTGGGACTGGGAACTGCCTGGAG